>WNGS01147061.1:0-14679 GCA_020271785.1 Procambarus virginalis | reverse complement strand
CCAGGCTCGACTTGTGAGAGTTTGGTCCACCAGGCTGTTGCTTGGAGCGGCCCGCAGGCCCACATACCCACCACAGCCCGGCTGGTCCGGAACTTCTCTTAGAAAACAGTCCAGTTTTTTCTTGAAGATGTCCACGGTTGTTCCGTCAATATTTCTGATGCTCGCTGGGAGGATGTTGAACAGTCGCGGACCTCTGATGCTTATACCGTGTTCTCTGATTGTGCCTATGGCACCTCTGCTCTTCACTGGTTCTATTCTGCATTTTCTTCCATAGTGTTCACTCCAGTACGTTGTTATTTTACTGTGTAGACTTCGTACTTATTACGTACCAAATAAGCTTACGTAGGTAGCTTTTTTTTTAACTATGAAAGCAGTCTGGTTATATTACTCAGGTGTAATCAAATCTCCGGTTGTAATATAGGAGTCATCGTGATTATAAGCAATATAATTTCCAGTTGACCAAAAGTTTGTTTTACCTTGCAATGATTCCGAGGCCCAACGTACCCGCGGCCCGGTCTCAACCAAGTATCCTGGTAGGTCGTCTTGTAACACCGTAAAGGTGTTTGGTTTAGTTTTATTTAATATATACATATAGTTCATGAGTCACAGACAAGGATTTGAGAGGTGCCATTCTGTTGGCCTGAAACTCACACCTCTAAGTGTTAATGACCTCAAGTTGACCTGAGGTCGGCTCATGCGAATTTCACCTTGCTTCTGCTAATCTGATAATTTTAACCTGATAGCCTTCAAACATGCCGACGTTTAAGGCGTGGTTTGGTAGAGAGCCTGAGGCTATCTACTTGTGGGCGGAGTTAGGTACTAGGTTTCCCAATATATTCTGAGGGAGCTGTAGATTAGAGGATAAGCAATAGGAGAACAGCCAGCAGAGCAGAGCCAAGATAGGCTGTCGGCCGGACGGAGGGTGACGCTGCATGACAAATGCAGCCTCCCCCACCCCCCTTTCTATTCAACTTAGACTCAGTCCTCAGTGAGTGAACATTTAGGTGACTTGGTCGTGTTTACAAGTGTTGTGTGAGGATCAGGGACAGTCAAGTTGTAGGGTTCTCGAATTCTTGGATAATGACTCGCTTTGCATATTAATCTTAAACATTAAGTTGAATTGCTTAAATTATGATGCTTATCATGTGAAATATAATTGATGAATTTATTGCTTAAATTGTCTTTAACTTTGTTCCCTAGAGTTTTTGAGTTGAGATGAGAAAGCCTCTGCGGTTACTGGTTTCATGATTTTAATGAGTACATGATACAGATGGAACATACTAATAATGACCTCGTGATAACATCTTTGAGAATATTGTGATACAGACAAGTTCCATTCCTTGTCTTGTATGTAATGGTCTAGAATGGATGGTGGCAGCACGTTTCTACTTCTACTTATCTACTCCTCTCCCTCCGCCCCTCTCCAAACTCTCCCTTTCAACTGACGACCCTCCTCGCTCCTCCCACCTCTCTACCTCTCTCACCCCAAATCCTCACTAATTACTTCATTATCCATTTCTTCCCTTTTATCCATTCCATTTATCCTTCCCTTCCCTTTATCCATTATCCTTCCCTTCCGTTTTTCCCTTCCCTCTTATACGTTGTGGCAGTGAAATGTGTTCTGGAGTTCTCTAGAGTTGCGGGTAGCCGATCAAGTTACGGCGCCTTGTAGTCCCAGCACCTAGGTAGTCAAATACCTGAGGTTACAAGGTGATGAACGAGAGAGGTTGCCGTAGGAACTCTGGGGGTACTCTGGAATAGTTAGCTAACTGAGGGCGGGATAACGGAATAGCTGTTTCCCCCGGCCTCGTTAGTTAACTAGGGGGTGGGATAATGGACTAAAGAGAGCTATTTCCCCCACCCCCCTGTTACAGTCTGGTCAACCAGGCTGTTAGACGCAGCTGCTCGCAGCCTACGTATGAATCACAGTCTGGTTGATCAGGTATCCTTTGAATGTGTTTATCAAGTTCTCTTTGGTCGGCCCTCGCAGCAAGCATAAGAAATATTGCTGGAACAAAGGTGAATGCATTTCAAGAGGCACTTAGATAAGGTCTTGCAAGAAGTGCCCGACCAACCAGGCTGTAAGGAATATGTGGGCCTGCGGGCCGCTCCAAGCAACAGTCTGTTGGACCAAGTTATCACAAGGCGTTATATATATGTATGCCCCAGGTATGCTTTCGGTATATTCCAGGTATACTCCAGGCCAGTTTATTTCCCTCTGTGTAGAGGCAGCGTTGAAAAGTCTTGGGCCTTACATAAAGATAATGAACACATGTTATCAAATTGTAACATTATTCACAAAACATGTTCTACATAGCTGGCGTTACTTTGAGAACACGTACAACTGCGCCTCTCTCGTGGTCAACTCTGGTTAACACTTGGGCATCTTATTATATCTTGTGCCCGACACAAGTACTCCTCAACATCATTACGGCTCACCACAGTCCTTGTCCTCTCCGGCTACTTGTGACAAACGTGCTCTTCTTTATTTATTCATATATACAAGAGTTCTTACACCCTTGTACAGCCACTAGCACGCAGAGCGTTTCGGGTAGGTCCCCTATCCAAATTTCACTTACACACACACCACACACACACACACACACACACACACACACACACACACACACACACACACACACACACACACACACGGAGGTGGAGGAGGCTGACTCCATACACAGTTTCAAGTGTAGATATGATAGAGACCATTAGGCTCAGTGAACTGTACACCTGTTGATTGACGGTTGAGAGGCGGGACCAAAGAGCCAGAGCTCAACCCCCGCAAGCACAACTAGGTGAGTACACACACACACCATGGCAGTTAACACTATAATTGAGAGGGCAGCCTCTGCTGCCTGTAGAAATAGAACCCACCTGCTCATCTTGAGGGACTTCAATCACGGAAGGATTGACTGGGAGAACAAGGAACCGCATATTGTTCCGGCAATATTTCTTATGCTTGCTGGGAGGACGTTGAACAACCGCAGACCTCTGATGTTTATACAGTGTTCTCTGATTGTGCCTATGGCACCTCTGCTCTTCACTGGTTCTATTCTGCATTTTCTTCCATATCGTTCACTCCAGTGCGTCGTTATTTTACTGTGCAGATTTGGTACTTGGCCCTCCAGTATCTTCCAGGTGTATATTATTTGATATCTCTCTCGTCTTCTTTCTAGTGAGTACATTTGGAGAGCTTTGAGACGATCCTAATAGTTTAGGTGCTTTACCTCGTCTATGCGTGCCGTATATGTTCTCTGTATTCCCTCTATTTCAGCAATCTCTCCTGCTCTGAAGGGGGAAGTGAGTACTGAGCAGTACTCAAGACGGGACAGCACAAGTGACTTAAGAGTACAACCATTGTGATGGGATCCCTGGATTTGAAAGTTCTCGTAATCCATCCTATCATTTTTCTGGCTGTCGCAATATTTGCTTGGTTATGCTCCCTAAACGTTAGGTCGTCAGACATTATTATTCCCAAATCCTTTACATGCTGTTTTCCTACTATGGGTACATTTGATTGTGTTTTGTACTCTGTATTATGTTTAAGGTCCTCATTTTTACCGTACCTGAGTACCTGGAATTTATCACTGTTAAACATCATGTTATTTTCTGATGCCCAGTCGAAAACTTTATTAATATCAGCTTGAAGTTTTTCAATGTCTTCAGCCGAGGTAATTTTCATACTGATTTTTGTGTCATCTGCAAAGGATGATACGAAGCTGTGACTTGTATTTTTGTCTATATCTGATATGAGAATAAGGAAAAGCAGCGGTGCAAGGACTGTACCCTGAGGTACAGAGCTTTTAACTGCACTTGGACTAGATTTTATATGGTTGACCGTTACTCGCTGAGTCCTGTTTGACAGAAAACTGAGTATCCAGCGTCCTACTTTACCGGTTATTCCCATTGACTTCATTTTGTGTGCTATCACGCCATGGTCACATTTATCGAAAGCCTTTGCGAAGTCCGTGTATATCACATCAGCATTCTGTTTTTCTTCTAATGCCTCAGTGACTGTCGTAGTGCTCAAGTAGCTGTGAGAGGCACGATCTTCCATGTTGGCCTGGGTTGTGAAGGTCATTGGTCTCCATGGAATTGGTGACCTGACTCCTAATCACTCTCTCAAATACTTTTATGATGTGCGATGTTAGTGCAACTGGTCTATAATTCTTTGCCAATGCTTTGCTCCCTCCCTTGTGTAGAGGGGCTATGTCTGCTACTTTAAGTGCATCTGGTATCTCCCCCGTGTCCAAGCTCTTCCTCCACACTATACTGAGTGCCTGTGCTACCGGCACTTTGCATTTCTTTATAAATATTGAATTCCATGAGTCAGGGGGGCCGAGTGCATGGGCATGTTTTCAATTTCTCTTTCAAAATTTAGTGCGCTCGTGTTGATATCAGTTATATTTACAGGGGTTTGAATATCCCGCATAAAGAAATTATCTGGATCTTCCACTTTCATGTTGTTTATTGGAGTGCTAAACATGTCCTCATACTGCTTTTTTAGGATTTCACTAATTTCTTTGTCATCCTCCGTGTATGAACCTTCACTTGTACGAATAGGTCCAATACTGGCAGTGGTTTTTGCTTTTGATTTCGCATATGAGAAGAAATATTTTGGATTTTTCTTTATTTCCTGAATTGCTTTCTGTTCTAACTGCCTTTCTTCAGTTTCATATGAGTGTTTCAATTTCCGCTCGATTTCTTCAATCTCCCTATTTAAATTATTCCTTCTTTGACGGGAAATTCGTGTCTGCATAAGCAGTTCTGTTATTTTTTTCCTGCGTTTATACTGTCGTCTGCGTTCTCTTTCTACGTTAGATCTCTTTCTGGCTTTCCTCAAGGGAACATGTTTCAGACAGACTTGATACGCTTCCGCAGTCAGTTTTTCTATTCCTTCTGTAGGACTTGTATTACTTAAAACAGTTTCCCATGGAATGTTTGTAAGTTCCCTGTTTATTATCTCCCAGTCTATCCTTTTATTATTAAAATTGAATTTACTGAATAGCCCCTCTCGCTTTATCAACGTTTTAGGTCTATTCTGAGTATTGATGGTCGTTTGCACTTCAATGAGCTTGTGATCTGAATATGTGGTATCTGATATCGTAATGTCTCTGATAATGTCTTCATTGTTCGTAAAGACCAAATCTAAAATATTTTCATTTCTCGTTGGCTCCGATATCTGCTGACTGAGTGAAAATTTGTCACAGAATCTAAGTAGTTCTCTAATCTGTGGTTGGTTAGGTCCCGATAGATTTCCTGGTATAATATTATTGTTTGCTATTTTCCACCTGAGACTAGGCAAGTTGAAGTCACCTAGGAAGATAATATCAGGTATCGGGTTCTCAAATTATCAAGGCTATTCTCTATTTTGTTTATCTGTTCTGTGAATTCCTCAGCCGTTGCATCTGGCGGTTTGTATATTAGAATAATCACTAAATTTATTTTCTCTATTTTTAATCCCAGTACCTCTACCACCTCATTTGTAACGTTTAGGAGCTCCGAGCATACAAGGTCTTCCCTAATATACAGACCCACTCCTCCATGTGACCTACTTTTCCTATCACACCTGTATAGGTTATATCCTGGAATCCAGATCTCACTGTCCAACAATTCCCCTGCATGGGTTTCTGTGAAAGCTCCAAATACTGCATTTGACTCCGTGAGGAGGCCATTTATGAACTGTACTTTGTTGTTTGTTCTTGTTTTCAGTCCTTGTATGTTGGCAAAGATGAATGAGGTTACTCTATTAGTGATAGTTTGACTGGGAGACTTTTTCGGCAAGCCCATTATGCGTGGACATAATAAGTTTGTTCTGACCAGTACTGATTGTTGTAGGGCAGTTGCCTGTCGTAGTTGTAGTTCCCTTTCGGTGTGTAATTGTACCTGTAATTCTGGAATGCAAGTGGATCTGGCATCCAGTTCCATACACTCTCCATGCTCCTCCTTTTGAATTCTCTGTCGGTCTGGTATAAAAAATTTATAGAGTTTCCTCCCAATTCATTATCCTGCTTGCCACTCTTTATGTAGCGTTCCGTGCCTTTCACGTGAAAGTGTGGGCAGCTGAGGTCATAGCATTTTCTGTCCTCCAGTGAGGTTTGACACATGTCAGGATGGAAAAACCTACATATTGATCCAAATCGACACTCACCTTTCCTAAGCATATTTAAAAATTTGGGATGTTGGTAACTGCATTCTAATCCTTTCTTATTACCAGCATATCTATGTCTGCATATGCCCTTTGCATAAAATTTGCATAAGTCTGTCCTTCTGTTCTGAATTGCTCTATCGGGAACCGTCGTAGTGTCTGTACCTATCGAGCTGTCAGTGCTGTCTGGTACACTTTCTAGTTTACTGTCATCTACATCCGGGCCTACTGAGTCAGAGTTTACAACTTCCTGAGTTTCAGCCTCAGTTTCATCCCTGACTATAGCCTCCGCCCCTGGTATATTACAATTGTTGTTCCTTTCCCACTCCTTCTGGATGGCTGGTAGGCTTCCAATGAACGATGTTTTCCGTTCATGCGTCATGTTATCTAGAAGGTTTTTAGGATATTCCAAGCTGGCTGGTCATGTTTACACACCCAGAGCAAGTGGCCAGCTCTCAGTGCCGCAGTGTTACTCACTCCTGCACAAGCCGAATGGAATCTAGTCTTACAGATATAACATTCAATTCCCGTTACCTTCGTCTTTAAGGAGTTGTTACAGTGGCCACAAATTTGTTTATTTACTCCCATTTTGCCTTGTTTTGTTGTATATATATCTATATATTTATAATATTATATGTATACCGTATATTTGTAACAATATGTATGTTTATTTGTTCTGCTGTATGGTCAGTACTTATCACGGAGACATGGAGGCGAGGATATGTGGAGAGCCAAACTACTGTAGGTGGTGACTAGAAGCTTTTTAACCCAGCATGTCAGAGAACCCACAAGGATGAGAGGAAATGACGAACCAGCGAGACTCGACCTGGTCTTCACCCTGAACGACTCCGACATAAGAGAAATCGGTTTTGAGGACCCAGTAGGAATGAGCGACCACAGTGTACTGGTGTTTGAGTACCTGATTGAAGAACGGTTATTGAACTCGAGGAGGGATACTGAAACCAAAAGGTTAGCATACCGAAAGGGAAACTATGAGGAGATAAGAAATTCCTAACATATAGCATGGGAAACAGAGCTCAGGGGAAAGACGGCCCAAGATATGATGGACTACATCACGCAGAAGTGCAAGGACGCAGCAAACAAGTTTGTCCCAGTCCAAAAGGAAAACAGTGAAATGAAGATGAGAAACCCATGGTTTAATCAGAGATGTAGGCTAGCTAAGCAGCAAAGTAAAAGGGCATGGAGAAACTATAGGAATAACAGGACACTTGAGAGCAGGAAAGATACCAGAGTGCCAGGAATGAATATGTCAGGATGAGAAGAGAGGCAGAAAGACAATACGAAAATGACATCGCAAGCAAGGCAAAAACTCAGCCTAAATTGCTGCATAGCCACATCAGGAGAAAAACAACAGTAAAGGAACAGGTTATAAAATTAAGGATAGGGGCGGAAGGATTCACTACAAATGACAAGGAAGTGTGTGAGGAACTGAATAAGAAATTCCTGAAGGTCTTCACCTTAGAGCAAGGAGAAATTCCAGAGATAAGAGAGGGAATAGCTAACCAGGAACCACTGGAAGAGTTTGAGATTACCAGCGGGGAAGTAAGGAAGTGTTTATTAGAGTTGGATGTGACAAAGGCTATAGGTCCAGATGGAATCTCCCCTTGGATACTAAAGGAAGGAGCAGAAGAACTGTGCCTCCCACTCTCCATAGTGTATAACAAATCACTGGCAACAGGGGAACTGCCAGAAATTTGGAAAGCAGCTAACGTGGTCCCGATATACAAGAAAGGGGATAGACAGGAGGCACTGAACTACAGGCCAGTATCCCTAACCTGCATACCATGCAAGCTGATGGAGAAGATTGTGCGAAGAAAGCTAGTGGAGCATCTGGAACGAAAGAACTTTGTAACACAGCATCAACATGGGTTCAGGGATGGCAGATCCTGCCTCACAGGGTTACTTGAATTCTACGACCAGGCAGCAACACAAAATAAGGCAAGAAAGAGAAGGGTGGGCAGACTGCATATTTTTGGATTGTCAGAAAGCCTTTGATACAGTAACCACACAAGAGGNGTACACAACTGCCTCCCCCAGGTTAGCAGTATAAGTGAGGTACACAACTGCCTCCCCCAGGTGGAGGTAGCAGTATAAGTGAGGTACACAACTGCCTCCCCCAGGTGGAGGTAGCAGTATAAGTGAGGTACACAACTGCCTCCCCCAGGTGGAGGTAGCTTCTTTGATACCTGGTTGATGGGGTTCTGGGAGTTCTTCTACTCCCAAGCCCGGCCCGAGGCCAGGCTTGACTTGTGAGAGCTTGATCCACCAGGCTGTTGCTTGGAGCGGCCCGCAGGCCCACATACCCACCACAGCCGGTGGTCCGGCACTCCTTCGACGAAACTATCTTGTTTCCTCTTGAAGATGTCCACGGTTGTTCCGGCAATATTTCTTATGCTTGCTGGGAGGACGTTGAACAACCGTGGACCTCTGATGTTTATACAGTGTTCTCTGATTGTGCCTATGGCACCTCTGCTCTTCACTGGTCCTACTCTGCATTTTCTTCCATATCGTTCACTCCAGTACGTTGTTATTTTACTGTGTAGATTTGGGACCTGGCCCTCTAGTATTTTCCACGTGTATATTATTTTATATCTCTATCGTCTCCTTTCTAGTGAGTACATTTGGAGAGCTTTGAGACAACCCCAATAATTTAGGTGCTTCATCTCGTCTATGTGTGTCGTATATGTTCTCTGTATTCCCTCTATTTCAGCAATCTCTCCTGTTCTGAAGGGGGAAGTGAGTACTGAGCAGTACTCAAGACGGGACAGCACAAGTGATTTGAATAGTACAAGCATTGTGATGGGATCCCTGGATTTGAAAGTTCTCGTAATCCATCCTATCATTTGATAGGATGGATTCCATTCTACACTGATAGGTAATCCATTTTACACTCCCATACCCATCCTGAGAGTGGTAGTTTGCTGTACTGCCGATACCCATCCTGTGATTATGGGCATCCACCAGGCTGTTACTTGGAGTGGCCCGCAGGCCCACATACAGCCCGGTTGGTCCGGGCTGGTTGGTCCTTAAAATGTGTCTTAGTGTGTCTTAAGTGTCTTAAAATGTGCCATCATTAGTCTGTTATCTCTTGTTTGGAAGGTTCTTGTACTCCAGCTGGACCTTTTCATGTACTTGTGACAAGTACACTTAGTGGATGTGGGACATGAGAACGAGGAAGAGTACTGGAGCAAGTGGAGCACTTTGTGAGACAGCTGATCATGGCCAATTATCCACACTGTACTTTCACTATTGCTGTTGGCCGGTTCGTTACCCTGAACTTAAAAAAAAAAAAAAAAAAAAAAAAAAAAACGAGTCATTTTCCCGGTTATTCCTTTCGTCAAAATTTTTGTGTGTTATGTCAACGACCAAAGCCACACTTGTCTGAGGCGTTCACCAAGTCTGTGAGTATACATCATGTCAACGACCAAAGCCACACTTGTCTGAGGCGTTCACCAAGTCTGTGAGTATACATCATGTCAACGACCAAAGCCACACTTGTCTGAGGCGTTCACCAAGTCTGTGAGTATACATCATGTCAACGACCAAAGCCACACTTGTCTGAGGCGTTCACCAAGTCTGTGAGTATACATCATGTCAACCACCAAAGCCACACTTGTCTGAGGCGTTCACCAAGTCTGTGAGTATACATCATGTCAACGACCAAAGCCACACTTGTCTGAGGCGTTCACCAAGTCTGTGAGTATACATCATGTCAACCACCAAAGCCACACTTGTCTGAGGCGTTCACCAAGTCTGTGAGTATACATCATGTCAACGACCAAAGCCACACTTGTCTGAGGCGTTCACCAAGTCTGTGAGTATACATCATGTCAACCACCAAAGCCACACTTGTCTGAGGCGTTCACCAAGTCTGTGAGTATACATCATGTCAACCACCAAAGCCACACTTGTCTGAGGCGTTCACCAAGTCTGTGAGTATACATCATGTCAACGACCAAAGCCACACTTGTCTGAGGCGTTCACCAAGTCTGTGAGTATACATCATGTCAACGACCAAAGCCACACTTGTCTGAGGCGTTCACCAAGTCTGTGAGTATACATCATGTCAACCACCAAAGCCACACTTGTCTGAGGCGTTCACCAAGTCTGTGAGTATACATCATGTCAACGACCAAAGCCACACTTGTCTGAGGCGTTCACCAAGTCTGTGAGTATACATCATGTCAACGACCAAAGCCACACTTGTCTGAGGCGTTCACCAAGTCTGTGAGTATACATCATGTCAACGACCAAAGCCACACTTGTCTGAGGCGTTCACCAAGTCTGTGAGTATACATCATGTCAACGACCAAAGCCACACTTGTCTGAGGCGTTCACCAAGTCTGTGAGTATACATCATGTCAACGACCAAAGCCACACTTGTCTGAGGCGTTCACCAAGTCTGTGAGTATACATCATGTCAACGACCAAAGCCACACTTGTCTGAGGCGTTCACCAAGTCTGTGAGTATACATCATGTCAACGACCAAAGCCACACTTGTCTGAGGCGTTCACCAAGTCTGTGAGTATACATCATGTCAACGACCAAAGCCACACTTGTCTGAGGCGTTCACCAAGTCTGTGAGTATACATCATGTCAACGACCAAAGCCACACTTGTCTGAGGCGTTCACCAAGTCTGTGAGTATACATCATGTCAACGACCAAAGCCACACTTGTCTGAGGCGTTCACCAAGTCTGTGAGTATACATCATGTCAACGACCAAAGCCACACTTGTCTGAGGCGTTCACCAAGTCTGTGAGTATACATCATGTCAACGACCAAAGCCACACTTGTCTGAGGCGTTCACCAAGTCTGTGAGTATACATCATGTCAACGACCAAAGCCACACTTGTCTGAGGCGTTCACCAAGTCTGTGAGTATACATCATGTCAACGACCAAAGCCACACTTGTCTGAGGCGTTCACCAAGTCTGTGAGTATACATCATGTCAACGACCAAAGCCACACTTGTCTGAGGCGTTCACCAAGTCTGTGAGTATACATCATGTCAACGACCAAAGCCACACTTGTCTGAGGCGTTCACCAAGTCTGTGAGTATACATCATGTCAACGACCAAAGCCACACTTGTCTGAGGCGTTCACCAAGTCTGTGAGTAAACATCGGAATTAAGATTTGTTTTCTGTGGCACCCAGACCCCCAATATTATAATTATATTAACAATTGATAGAGAGGAGCGGCCCGGTCCTCGACCAGGATGACCAGCTGATGTACAACATTGTAACGCTGTCTTTTGTAACCTAAGCTCTTACTACTTTACAAAGTACTCAAACTTTAAGTACTCCTGCTTAAAGTACTTTAAGAGTGTAGCAAGTACTTTACTTACTACACTGACGACTGACATCCCAAATGAACCCGTGAATGTGACACCATATTTTGAGGTTATCTTGAGATGATTTCGGGGCTTAGCATCTCCGTGGCCCGGTCCTCGACCAGGCCTCCTTTTTGTTACGCACCCCCAGGAAGCAGCCCGTAGCAGCTGTGTAACTCCCAGGTACCTATTTACTGCTAGGAGAACAGGAGCATAAGAGTGGAAGAAACTCTGGCCATTATTGTTTTCGCCTCCACCGGGGATCGAACGCGGAACTTCAGGACTAAGAATCCGAAGCGCTGTCCACTCAGCTATCAGGCGCCCCTCAATTCACCAGCCTCAACTCTCATATTAGATGGCACTAACACCACTGACCTTGGACGAGGCCGCATTCCCAGCACACCGGCCCGGTCCTCACACTCCTAGAATTGTTCTGCTCCTCATGCCCCCCCCCCCCCCCACCCCCTGCCCGGGGCAAGGCTTACCTTGTGATAACATGATCCAACAAGCTGTTGCTTGGAGCGACCCACATATTCCCCACAACCGGTTGGGCTTGCTTTCCTCTTGCCGGAATGTGTGCCTTTCTCCTGGACACATTCACTGTTAATTATTTTTGTTTAATTTTGCCCCAAGGGGCGAGTTTATTGGGCAGCGCCACTCATCCTGTGAGTGGACACACAATCATAGTGACAGTATTGGGCAGCGTCACTCATCCTGAGAGTGGACACACCGTCATAGTGACAGTATTGGGCAGCGCCACTCATCCTGTGAGTAGACACACCATCATAGTGACAGTATTGGGCAGCGTCACTCATCCTGAGAGTGGACACACCGTCATAGTGACAGTATTGGGCAGCGCCACTCATCCTGTGAGTGGACACACCGTCATAGTGACAGTATTGGGCAGCGCCACTCATCCTGAGAGTGGACACACCGCCATAAGTGACAGTATTGGGTAGCGCCACTCATCCTGTGAGTAGACACACCGTCATAGTGACAGTATTGGGCAGCGCCACTCATCCTGAAAGTGGACACACCGCCATAGTGACAGTATTGGGCAGCGCCACTCATCCTGTGAGTGGACACACCGCCACAGTGACAGTATTGGGCAGCGTCACTCATCCTGTGAGTGGACAGACCGCCATAGTGACAGTATTGGGCAGCGCCACTCATCCTGTGAGTGGACACACTGCCACAGTGACAGTATTGGGCAGCGTCACTCATCCTGTGAGTGGACAGACCGTCATAGTGACAGTATTGGGCAGCGCCACTCATCCTGTGAGTGGACACACCGCCATAGTGACAGTATTGGGCAGCGCACTCATCCTGTGAGTGGACACACCGCCATAGCAGCATGTACAACACTCCCCAAAGGAAGAAAACCCGCTGGGTTGTTCATCCTGTCACTTGTACCCAGACACAGCTGGGACTTGCTTAACTGTCTCAAGTGAACAGCTCCTCAAACAAAAAATTAACATTGCCAACACTTAAAATCTTATTATCTTGCGGGTGCAAATGGGGGAAATCTTTTAAGAACAGTATCAATATTTGACAAATAGTGTTTTCCTAACTCAAACAATGTTGAGTTTATTATTCTACACATATTTCTAATGTCTCTCAGATGTTAACATTCTCTCAGGTAGTGGTCAGGCGGTGTCCGTCACTCTCATCACAGAGTCTGCAACTCCGCTGATTAACTGTTATTTCCATTTTGAATCTCTCTAACTTTAAGTTCCATTTCGAGCCCGGCCTGAGGCCAGGGCTCGATTTGTGATAACTTGGTCCACCAGGCTGTTACTTGGAGCGGCCCGCAGGCCCACATATCCACTACAGCCTGGTTGGTCCGGCACTTTTTGCAAGAACTTGTCTAAAGTTCTTGCAAGAAGCGCAGAGGAGGTGGGAGGGAGGGGGGGGGGGGGGGGAGACAGCGGCAGCATGGTGGTTGGTGGCCGCAGTTAACTAATGCTGGAGCAGCGTGTGGGTCACGCACCACTTCCGCCCTGGCCCTCCTGGGGACCACACCGCTCCTCTCCTCCCTGGAGCTGGTGCTGCCATAACTCTTGCTGCTAGTCCACCTGTTATGCTTCCCTTGCTCTTAGTCCACGTGTTGTCCCTACTACATCACACGCTCCTGCAGTACTGCTGCTGCGACACTTGTGTTATCATATGACAACGTCTCTGGGACGACCATCCATGCCACCTCTTGCTGGCGGCGCTCCTGGCCGACACTAGTGGCGCCGTGATGGTCGCTCTCACACGCTGGGAGGGGGGGGGGGGACTTATCAATTACTTCAGATTTAGAAGAACGAAGAATGCCGAGAAACCTGAAAACTGCTGTATTAAAAGTTATAACAACTTTTGTACTAATAGGTATTTGTATGGTCAGCACAGTAAACGGACCAGGCAATGTGATGTAGTCATTGCGGTAATTCGCCTTGGCTATAGACACATTTGGTAGGTTAGTGAGGCTGAGCCAATACCAGAATATTTAGATTGTAAATTCTGTGACAGATCTATAATGCATTCACTAGAACACTATATTGTTGATTTTTTATATATAAATACAAGAGTTCTTACATTCTTGTGCAGCCATAAGCACGCATAGCATTTCGGGCAGGTCCTTAATCCTATGTTTCCTGGAATACAACCCGCCAAATCGTTTAACAACCTGGGACCCATTTACTGTTGGGTTAAACAGAGGCTACCGTAAGGACTTGCGCCCAGTAAATTCCCCGTCCAGAATACGAACCCAGGACAGCGCTCACGAAACGCCAGCGCGGTGCCTACCAACTACAACACTGGGATTCCAATGTGAATGTAAAACCGTAAAGGACTTTAGACCTCCTGGCCTATTATACCACCAACTGTGTAACTATTTCATTGAGTCTGGTGTAACTGGACAACATCCTAACAATTTAGCCAAAATTTGCTTGTCCATTTTAAAGAATGAAGAACAATTTGATTTATATTACTTCTGATCTGCATCACTTATGAACCCATCCCTGCCCTGTGTGGCAGTGCACAATAGAAGTTGCATTTACATATCCGTACATTGAAACGTGTATACAGTCTAATGTAGTTGATGGTAACCAGGATATATGTGCTTCAGCCTACAGTTTAGACCTATTGTCTTGTGTATGATCCTCTGTCTTTTTGCCGGAAACATTTGCCGTAT
>WNGS01147059.1:0-23071 GCA_020271785.1 Procambarus virginalis | reverse complement strand
ACGTTTATATACTTGCAAATTTGACATGAATACTAAATTAAAGAATTTAAAAAAAAATTTAGGGAGATTGTTAAACTAAAATATGTAGAATGTGTAAATATGTTAGTAATGTGTATAGCATTATAATTTGATATACAGTACTATATTCACGAAAATGTAGTTTTGTGCAAGTTATAGACTAAAAGTTAGTTAGCATGGTCTGACATTGAATAAATGCTCAGGAAGTACAATCTGTTTTTTTTCTGCAGATTATATTATTACAGCTATTGTGCAAATGCATGTTCTGATGGTAGATATGTAGTATGGGTGCTCCCAATAATGGCACAAACTTTTGGGGGTCGACCTGGGCACTCTTGGCCTATTTGACATTAAAGGGAACTGTTACATGGAAAAAGAAAAAGTCCTCTACGGGATCACCATAGCTCGTGCTACTGGAACTTTGTTCTAAGTAGCTCAATCTACTGACCCCAGTGCCTAGGTCTCTACCAAACACCCTCATATTAATCTCCAACACACTCCCTGCCTCTCCCAATCACTGTAACCATCTTCAATACACAATGTCTTCATCACTTTAAGCATCTTCACATCCAACCCATCTCTCCCAACATGCACTTTCCCTGTCTGTCCATATCTGATGCACCAACATTTATACAATCGCTAAAACATACGAACACTGGGGCAGAACATTTCATATTCACCCCATATGCTCTTCCACATACAATCACCTTGAAAAGTTGCACACCTGCTTCTAGCTTCCAACCTTGGACAGAAAAATTTACATTATGTTATTGTTTTAGATTCGGCCACTGGAACAATAGTCCAAGTAGCACGGGCTATGGTGAGCCCGTAAAGAGACCTGTTTTACAGATGTTAATATATTGTATAAGCAGGATGTCACAAAATACGTGAACTAAAATGCAAGAAAAACCAGTGAAATTAGAAAATCAGTTTAGAAAGTCTACTCAGTTCGAAGCCTCGTCACACAATACAGTATTGTATTGAAGACTATAAGAGGATTGTTGCCTGTCTAATACGAAGGTGGTGATATAATGGGAGGCATGAGTGGAGACGACCATCTGGCTCGAACCATTCCCAAGCAGGTCTCAGAGCATAACACTAGTTTCAGACTTAATGTAAAATTTAACTTTTCACATAAATATTTTAAAATGAGAAAAATAGATGTACGAGTAGGTGGTGGTGTTATCAGTCTAACTCCAAGAAGGGTTCAGTACAGACGGTTGAGAGATACCACACGTCTTCAATATTCGTCAATAACACTATCACTTAACGTGTCCAGTTCCTTCCTTCACGACCGGTTAACCACTCAACCTGTCCTCAGGCTAGGTTTCGTCCACGCCGCGCCGCCGACCACGAATAGCCTAGGCTACTCTAATCCCTTTGAGATGTATTTTATTGTCTAAAACGTGCTTGAACAAAAACGTATTAGAATTTGTGGATAGTTAGGCCCAAATTGGGTTTGGTTAGGCGATCAGGTTCATGTTGACAATTTCAGCAGTTGTAATACGTGGGTCAAGCAATCATAACTTTGAAAATTCATCAATTTTCGCTTTTAATAGTTATGATTTAACTTAGGTGTGATTCCAACAGAGGACGTCGGCGAAATACTGAGAATTATGTGTAAACTGTTGTTCTTTCATTAGAGGACTTGGCGGCTGCCTTAATTAGCACTTGGCTATTGATTACGAGGATGGACTACAGCCCACTATTAAGCCAAGGGTTTCGACGTTCGAATTTCGTAAGTTTGAATTTAATGGATTCACAACATTTCACATTTTTGAGGGATGAGATAAAATCTCTTATGATCCAAGTGAATAAACCTGAATGAATATTTATTCAGCTTGATAGGCTGTGAACAAGCCAATTACAGAACTCTCTCAGATAACAGAAACACAAATAAAGGTACTATAGGTAGTAATATGCCGATTTGCTCTAAACGAAATTAATTATTCATTTATGTTATAATAAAAGAGCTTACCAAGAATTCGTTGTTGAAGCGTCTCCATCAGTGAGGCAGTCGACCAACTTCTTGTTTATCGTACTTGCAGTTTGCGGGTTTTCTCCTCCCTACTGAACTGGATAAGTGGTAGGAGACGCATCACTCACACCTGGCGCATCAGTGATTATGTTCTGGCAAAGTGGTTGGCGAGTTATGCAAGGAAGACAACGGAATAGGAGTTAAGACTCGACACGCGGCGGCGAGGACTGGGTGCTGTTGTGATGGCGGCGGCTGACCCTCCGCTCCAGGGTTGCCAGATTTTAAATTGCTGAAATTGCCAGATTGCTAATTGCTGTAGCGAGCTGACGGTCTAAAGTAGCGATTTTTGTAATAAGAGTAGCCCAATTTTTTTTTTTAATTTGAACTTGAAAAATTTCAATTTTGAAAATTTGGACTTGAACCGAGGGGCTGTGAGTTAGGTTCTTTTAATTGCCTTATAAAATTTAACGAATAAAAAGGTTTTCGTGCCTTAACATCTTTATATTATGATAATCACGACATATCTGTATTAAAATCAGTGTGCAATTCCGGTTTTGGCCTCCACCGCCTTCTCACTTGTTGCCTTGTAACTTGTAACACTTATATGCTGTGCTTCCTAGTTTAACCTGCTATGTTAAATGGGATTCTTGTATTGTGATTTGTGTATTTGTACTCAATGAATTTGTGCGCCCCTTGAGGGACTTGAGGTAGAGGGGGGGGTAGAAATAGCCTAATCTACTCTATCCCTTTGAGATGTATGTTTTTATTGTCTCAATAACATATTTGAACTTGAAGTGGACTTTAATGTTTTTTTTCGGCAGCTTTATTTCCTTAGTTTCCGAGCTGTTTTCTTTTACCGTGTATGTTGTAATAAACTATTCCTATATTTACAGTTGTTTCTCCCTGTGAAGATTATTAAACAATGGTGATTATAAGGGCGCGGAAGTTCAGCCTGGCCAGGGCCGCCAGCAGCCCTTGGGCCCGCCCCGGCAGCACCCAGTCTTTAATTGGCACCTTTGTGGCACCTTTGTGGCACCTTGGTAAAAGCCTAACATGTATACATACACTGGCTGCCTGTCCCCCTACACAATGATTTATTATTACCTATTATTTATCATTTAATTTAAATATTAAATAAAATAATTCATTAATTATTATAGTAAGTACTTAATAATTTAATAATAAGTAGTAAGTATATAAAAATGATTAAAAGTACAGTTTAGTCATAGGACATTCTTAGATTGGAATTCACTACCAAATTTCAATATATCCAAGTATATTTAATGTGGAATGCTATTATTATATGCATAAATGTTGTTTTAATAATATTACGCTTAACCACTTGGGCTGGACGGTAGAGCGACGGTCTCGTTTCCTACAGGTCTGCGTTCAATCCCCGACCACCCAAGAGGTTGGGCACCATTCCTTTCCCCCGTTCCATCCCAAATCCGTATCCTGATCCCTTCCGAGTGCTATATAGTAGTAATAGCTTGGGGCTTTCACTTGATAGTTCCCCCACCCCCCTGAATAATATTACGAGAGCAGTATTATGGGCTATTCATGCCCGTGCCACCTCTTGGGTGGCTTAATCTTCATCAATCGAGAGCAGTACGTCCTAACCAGACGTTATATGATGATATCCTGAACAGTTGATGATAAAAGTAATTGTGGAACTCCTGTTATCTAATACTTATCATAAATGGTATAAAACCTTATCATAAGCCAAGGGATTTGTAGATCAGTGTTTAAAGGGAATTCGGAAGAAATAATAATACAGCTGATGCCATCTGTCGGCAGAAGAGAACACTATCAACTGGCTGGTCAACAGTGGCCATAAGATACAGCTTACGCCATCTGTTGACATCAAATTACACTTATAACAAATTACCCCACAAAATACAACTAACGCCATCTCGTTTTTTTCCAACGCACTATAAATAGCCAAACAGCAACCCATAAGGTGGGTTGTTGTGCTCGGGTAGGAGGTTCCAAGCTCCGCCCACAGATGGTATGGGGTGCATAATAAATGGCATATCATTGGTAGATATTCTTTGTTGACATTCACACAACAGCCAATCACAGGAAGGGATCAGCTAAAGGCTCCATCAACTTAATAAATCCTATTTATTGAGCACACCATCCTTGCTTATGACATTCTGCTTTAACTGTATTCTATCTAAAAAGTGAAATGTTAAGTATTTAAAAATATTAATATAGTGATAATTAAATACTACAGGATGTAACGGGTGTTACAGAAACATGGTGGTTACCTAACTTGAGACGTTATTATTAGGGGTTGCCTTGACACAAATAATGATACAGGCTCTGCCCTCTTATTCGAGTAAATTATTCAGTTAGATGGAGATTTCTGTCAGGTGCAAAACAGAAATTGTTGTTCTTTTTCACAACAACCTTGTTGTTGTGCACAAGGACCTATTTCTTAGTTTAAATTTTATTCATAAAAGAGTGTTGGTATTCCCTGCAACAGCCAATCACAGGAAGGTATTTCTGGAAGCTCGGCCTCCTTATGGACTCAGCACATCGCTCTAGCTCATGGCTCGCTGTTTCGTCTCTTGTATATACAAACTATGACTTTTCCGATTACTGTTATAATTAATAATATGAGATATAAAGTTTTTACACAAAATGGCTAAATTCTGCCATTAAATGGACTTTGTCTGGTTTATATACAAACATACACCAATTTATTACCATTCATCCATTATTAATTTCAAATGTAATGTATACTGTCTAGTTTTTCCTCTCGCCATTACTTGGTGCAATATTTGAAAGTTGTCTATTATTTTATCGATCTATCTATTATCTTGTATTTATATTTACAAGTTTTGTGCTTGGAAGAAAACTCTGCGTTGAATTGGGACTAATTTATTAAATAAGATTATTTAGTATTAATTAATATTTACAATTATTATTAATTACAATTATTTATAGCTTAGTTACTTTCATGTAACTCGCAATCGTACATTCTTAACATTAATAGCCCAAATTAGCACATCTTGCTTTTAAATTAGCCCAAAAAAGTAGAAAGTAGCGAAATTAAAAATTTGGGAGCGCGGGGCTATCAAAAGTAGCCCAATTGGCTATTTGTAGCCTATTCTGGCAATACTGCTCTTCCCAGCGCTCCGTTTTTTGTGAGATCGTCACTTCACACCAACACGTCGGTTGCGACACAATTTTTGGGTCGACTGGAGATTTTTCGCCAATGCTTTGGCTGCTTGATTGTTTATATGTAGTGAGAGGTATTGGGTATTTTAATTGGTCATCGTAGAAATCTAATTCATTTAGGTTTATTGCTCCTCCGGGGTATATGCCCAGATGTGTGAAAATTGTGTACCATTATAAGATGTTAATTATTCTAAAGTTTCTAGTTTATCTTCTGTGAATTTATTTTGGTTCATGGGTTTGCATGTAAGGTTACGTCAAGTTAAAAGGAAGACATGCGGTTAGTTCTGTCCTGTCTCCGCATATGGAAGGTTTTTTTTTTTAAATGGGATTGTTTCGGAGTTAGCCACAATTGTCTGGTTTTGATGAGTAGAGGAATTGTTTTACTTCTGTGAGTGATGTTTTAGCATTCCAAAACATGAAGGTCAAGGGAGTCATTTAGTACATTTGGTTTGTGACTGCGTTTGTTTCTTCTTGGTGTTCATTGGTATAGCGTGTTGGGTAAGGAGTATGCTGGAGGAGTGGATGGGAATGTGGTTTAATGTTTTTTTTTAACCCAATGAAGGCCGGTTCCTTGGTTGTTTAATATAACGACAATTAGTTTCTTGCTTTTATTTTCTGCGGTTAAGTGGCAAGTCAACAAGGGGGATGGATTGGGTTTGTTTATTAGGTATGTATCTATTACTTGATCCAGTATCAGCTCCATCCTCATGTCTATGTGACAGGAAATTGTGTTCGTTCGGATTTTACTTCTGAAAGTGTTGGTGCGGTGTGTGTTTAGTCAGTCTCAGTCAGGGATGGGCTAGATTTGTTGTGCTAGGAATTTATTATGAAGTCAGTTCATTGTCTTTTCTACTGCATTTTCAATGCCAGCGACGAGTTTGGAGATGAGATCTTCATTTAGTCGAGTCTTGTTGGAGTGGATCATTACTGCCTGAAGGTGAAGACCGCTTATCGTACCTTGGGAGTCCGTGTAGGTTACAAAGTACTTTACTACAACTATGAAGCATTGTAGATAAACCTATTATGGCTAATATTTCAGCCCGTCCTCTTAAGGTTTCCCATATTCAAGAAAATGGTAAATTTAAAGTGTCTCTCTCCTATCAGAGGATCCAAAACAGAAAACGGGACAGTACATTACTTTCCCGAGCCGGTTCCATTTTCTAGTACGACAATTTTTGGCCTTGTGTAACGCATACGAGCGAAAAGCGACGTTCTTTATATGAGGACAAGTTGTATATTTACTGCCCTTTACTGCCTAAGTTATATAGTTTTGAAGTAATAACTTGACCCGTGTCTCTGATAATGGTAAAGGAAACGAGCATAATAGCTACACAAAAATACAAAATATGAACTTGGTAGTTTATTAGATGTCAAAGTAATCGGTGAAATCGTTGACAGTACAAGCTGGGGAGTTGAAGGTGAAGACGTTGACGTAGCCGCAGCGTCCCAAGTGGTTGTTGGTGGAGTAGGGCGCCCGTCCCCCGGCCGTCCCCGAGCACCCTCCGCTCTGTCCAACACCTCTTGCTGTACTACTCATTACACCCTTATACTATATTACATATGTATATTGTATACATTATTTATATTAAATATATATATAATATATATATATATATATATTATATATATATATATTATATATATATATATATATATATATATATATATATATAGTATATTTTGGTAGCAGTCTTCCTGTAGACATATGTTATTAAATATGACCGAAAAAGTAAGATTAATAATTCTAACACGAATTTTCTCAATTTTCCTTATGTTTGTTTTTACTGATGACGGTAAATTAAAAATCAATTCTCCAAAATTCATTCTTTATTTCTTAGTCTGACGCGACACTTGAGCGCGTTTCGTAAAACTTATTACATTTTCAAAGACTTTAGTTACACACACACAGAACAACTATAACTGAACAGAGTTTAAATACCTGCATTTGGGTGAGGTGACATGTTACAATGGTTTGGGGTGAGGTGAGAACAAACACAGAACACGAAACAATGGGTATAAGGGAAGAATAGATCTGTAACTGCAGAAGGCCTATTGGCCCGTATTTCTTGATGTTTCTATATTGGAGCGGAGTCTTGAAGTGGGTAGAATATAGTAGTGCGTTAATTGGCTGTTGATTGCTGGTGTTGACTTCTTGATGTGTAGTGCCTCGCAGATGTCAAGCCGCCTGTTGTCGCTGTATCTATCAATGATTTCTGTGTTGTTTGTTAAGATTTCTCTGGTGATGGTTTGGTTGTGGGAAGAGATTATATGTTCCTTGATAGAGCCCTGTTGCTTATGCATCGTTAATCGCCTGGAAAGAGATGTTGTTGTCTTGCCTATATATTGAGTTCTTTGGGGCTTACAGTCCCCAAGTGGGCATTTGAAGGCATAGACGACATTGGTCTCTTTCAAAGCGTTCTGCTTTGTGTCTGGAGAGTTTCTCATGAGTAGGTTGGCAGTTTTCTTGGTTTTATAGTAAATCGTCAATTGTATCTTCTGATTTTTGTCTGTAGGGATAACGTTTCTATTAACAATATCTTTCAGGACCCTTTCCTCCGTTTTATGAGCTGTGGAGAAGAAGTTCCTGTAAAATAGTCTAATAGGGGGTATAGGTGTTGTGTTAGTTGTATCTTCAGAGGTTGCATGGCGTTTCACTTTCCTTCTTATGATGTCTTCAATGAAACCATTGGAGAAGCCGTTGTTGACTAGGACCTGCCTTACTCTACAGAGTTCTTCGTCGACTTGCTTCCATTCTGAGCTGTGGCTGAGAGCACGGTCGACATAAGCGTTAACAACACTCCTCTTGTACCTATCTGGGCAGTCACTGTTGGCATTTAGGCACATTCCTATGTTTGTTTCCTTAGTGTAGACTGTAGTGTGGAAACCTCCGCTCCTTTCCATGACTGTTACATCTAGAAAGGGCAGCTTCCCATCCTTCTCCATCTCGTAAGTGAAACGTAACACAGAATTCTGCTCAAACGCTTCTTTCAGCTCCTTTCAGCAGGAGCTGAAAGAAGCGTTTGAGCAGAATTCTGTGTTACGTTTCACTTACGAGATGGAGAAGGATGGGAAGCTGCCCTTTCTAGATGTAACAGTCATGGAAAGGAGCGGAGGTTTCCACACTACAGTCTACACTAAGGAAACAAACATAGGAATGTGCCTAAATGCCAACAGTGACTGCCCAGATAGGTACAAGAGGAGTGTTGTTAACGCTTATGTCGACCGTGCTCTCAGCCACAGCTCAGAATGGAAGCAAGTCGACGAAGAACTCTGTAGAGTAAGGCAGGTCCTAGTCAACAACGGCTTCTCCAATGGTTTCATTGAAGACATCATAAGAAGGAAAGTGAAACGCCATGCAACCTCTGAAGATACAACTAACACAACACCTATACCCCCTATTAGACTATTTTACAGGAACTTCTTCTCCACAGCTCATAAAACGGAGGAAAGGGTCCTGAAAGATATTGTTAATAGAAACGTTATCCCTACAGACAAAAATCAGAAGGTACAATTGACGATTTACTATAAAACCAAGAAAACTGCCAACCTACTCATGAGAAACTCTCCAGACACAAAGCAGAACGCTTTGAAAGAGACCAATGTCGTCTATGCCTTCAAATGCCCACTTGGGGACTGTAAGCCCCAAAGAACTCAATATATAGGCAAGACAACAACATCTCTTTCCAGGCGATTAACGATGCATAAGCAACAGGGCTCTATCAAGGAACATATAATCTCTTCCCACAACCAAACCATCACCAGAGAAATCTTAACAAACAACACAGAAATCATTGATAGATACAGCGACAACAGGCGGCTTGACATCTGCGAGGCACTACACATCAAGAAGTCAACACCAGCAATCAACAGCCAATTAACGCACTACTATATTCTACCCACTTCAAGACTCCGCTCCAATATAGAAACATCAAGAAATACGGGCCAATAGGCCTTCTGCAGTTACAGATCTATTCTTCCCTTATACCCATTGTTTCGTGTTCTGTGTTTGTTCTCACCTCACCCCAAACCATTGTAACATGTCACCTCACCCAAATGCAGGTATTTAAACTCTGTTCAGTTATAGTTGTTCTGTGTGTGTGTAACTAAAGTCTTTGAAAATGTAATAAGTTTTACGAAACGCGCTCAAGTGTCGCGTCAGACTAAGAAATAAAGAATGAATTTTGGAGAATTGATTTTTAATTTACCGTCATCAGTAAAAACAAACATAAGGAAAATTGAGAAAATTCGTGTTAGAATTATTAATCTTACTTTTTCGGTCATATTTAATAACATATGTCTACAGGAAAGACTGCTACCAAAATATACTAATATATATATATATATATATATATATATATATATATATATATATATATATATATATATATATAAATATATATAAATCACACTTGTCACGGCCCTGGGAACACAACAAGAAAATAATCAATCTGGTTTCACTCCACAATAATCAATTGCTAGGAATCCCTGGTTACACACTGACACTAATCTGACCGCTCAGTACTGGAATTCCACACCTGCAAGATTATAATACATGGAATAATATCACTCTGTCCCATGGACGAACAACAATAATTGAATTACCACAATTCTACTAGAATGGAATAATAAATATTGTAGAGGTGGTCGCCTAGGGGTTATGGCTGACCAACCACGTGGTAATTGACATACAATAGAATGTGGAGAAAACGGGTTAACAGCGGCTCACCTTGAGCTGAAGTCTTCTCCCAGGGTTGCTGAAGCAATACGACGGCTTCTAGGGGCGAGGATGGGCGAGGTCCAATGATAGTTGGCCAATATGGGGTACTGGATAACCACAGTCCAGGGGGCGTTACTAAGAGGTCTGTTCTCGGTCAGGTGTGGTTCTCGTCTGGTCTCCCTCTCGCCTCCAGGCATGCGCGTGGGTGATGCGCAGATGCACGGGGTCGAGCTGCCACCCACCAATCAGGAGCGGCTAATCTAAAAAGTTACCCTGGCGGGTATTTTGAATATGGTTCCCTCCACACTCCCCCCGTCTCTATAAAGTAAGGGGTGTATTAGAAATTAATATAACTTAAATTGTACCTTTCTTGGATGCACCCCTCCACTGGCTTCACATTGAGTAGAATGGTGTGTATGGTAACGAAATAGAATTTCTAGTTTTAATTGAAAAAAGAATATTGTAATTGGTTCATTATTTATACATGTTATGAATCACTTTTGGTATATTATTTATTCTTGATGCACTTATAATATTATACCAAGATATTTAATTTATTCATATAAGTATAAAATTATATATTTTATTGGCATGCAAGTACTTCCTTGCATCCCTTTATTTGTATTAAGTTAGATATAATTTTAATTTATTAATTTTCTTTATTTATAATGGTAATTATGTTTACACTTTGTACAATTACATTACACTACACTTACACTGTACAATTAGTGTTTTTTTTTCTTTTTCTATTACATTTTCTTTTTCACAATATTGAACAGCCTCTGGCCGTTCTCAGTAGTGATTTTGGCCAGGAGTTTTATGTCCATGTCCAGCCATTTTGCAACACATCCCCACGTCCCCGACATACGCGGGTGATGTAAGAGGGTCTGGTCCTGCCTTGGTTATCACTGGTGCTGCTGACTCCAGGAGTAATCGCTCTTTCGGTATGGCCTTCAACGCATCTATCTGCTGGATCATTGGCAGTTCCCCAACATCCAAACTGAAATAGGTATTTGGGAAGAACTTGAGCCATTTTTGAACTGTTTCTCCTGACCCTGTAAAACCTCGCAAATGCATAGGTTGAGCGGATCCGCAGAATTCCTGCAGATCGGTGAGTGCTGTATAGAAGAGTACATCCGATATATCTCCCCTTCGGGGGCGTAGGGAAAGGACTAAAGGTCGCCTCACCGAGGCATATTGGAGAACGTGTCGGGAAACGTCTCTTTGTACTTTCCGTTCTCCCAGGAGCGCTGTCTCCCAATCAAACCCAAATGGACCCAAAGGCACAGTTGGCAGTACATTCATATATATTCTTAAAGTTTTAAGAGACATGGCATCTGCACAGCCTGGGTAGCGTCCCAATGACATTACCCAACCGGGAGGAGTCTCACAGCTCCTCGGGTATTTCATCGGGTTCATGTATGCCATGACCCCGCCCGCCAGACTGTGGGTTGGTGTTGGATTCAGCTCTTTGATTTGCTGGTTAATTATCTGCATAGCATAAACTGGGAGGAGAGTGTCCTCACCGGAAATTAAGTCTCCCGTCGTCAGGGTATCATTAACCCTGAAGTGACTGTCAAAAAAAGAGATACTCCAAGTGGAAGGGGCCGTAAATACACTGGTAGGATTATGTGGGCCCAGACAATCCAGGTGACACGTCGCGAGACGTGTGTCCACGCTTGAGATAGCATCAGAAAGAGACCTTGTGTCTCCTGCCTGGCGGTGTCTTGCCAGACTTATATTCTCGCTAGAGGAACAATGAGATGGAACGAATTCGTCCATTGCCTTCGGGGGTTCTAGTGTTTCCCCTCCAGGACGTTCCATCGGACTCAACTGGAGTTGAGTATCCAAATACTTCATTATTAACCCCCACTTTGAGATGATAGGTACACCTCGGATCTTCCCTGGTCCCTTTGATTCCCGTGGGGTTTCTGACTCGTAGTCAGAGTAATCAGATGATGACTCCTTGGTAGCCATTGTTGTGTTGGGATGGAGTGCTGCAACAAACAGTGACTTAACAGTAAGAAAGGCATGTATTGAAATTATTCCCTACGTGCGTTCTTACACCACGGACATATATACTCCGGCTGAGAACATACATTCACCATGGTTGCTCCCACACAGCTCCCATGAAACCATTCAGCACACCCATCACATTGCACCATAAATTTCCCGTGATATGGTCGCTAACATACGCAGTAGAGGTCCTGATAAGGTAATGATGTTGTTTCTGGAACTTGTGTCATGTGCTGTTTAAATTGAATCACCCAGTTTGGACATACACGGTCCTTACACTTTTTTAGTCTATCATGATTCACTGTAATGAGGTCACGCTGAAGTTTAACCCTAAATAAACAGGATGAAAATTTATGTATGATGATTCCTGGCCCTTTCCATTGCGGCGATAATTTCTTACACTGCCCCTTTGTCTGTGCTGTATCCAGCAGGTAAACCAGATCGCCCTTTTCATAGGTCTGTAATCGTGCCCTCAGATCGTAGTCCTTCTTCATTCGTTCTTGAGTAGATGAGAGAGATTTCCGGGCTAGCTCGTGTGCCCTTTCTATTTCCTGTTGCAACTGCGCTAAATAGGGTATTGCGTCTTGGATAGGAAATCCCTCCTGGGGATACATCAGATCTATCGGCTGGTTAGTTTCTCGGCCAAGCATTAACTTGTTAGGAGTGAATCCCGTTCGTCGATTCACGCTTGACCTAATTGCCCCAGCTATGTGTTGGACGTAGTCATCCCAACTATTCTGTTGAGAACTAGTGTAACATCGCAAGTCATCCATGATGGTTCTATTGTACCGTTCTACCTGGCCATTTGCTGACGGCCTATAAGCTGTGGTACGGGTCTTGTGGATGTGCATCATTTCGCAAAGTTTAGTGAACAAGTCACTCTCAAAATTTCTCCCTTGATCAGTAAATATTTCAAATGGATACCCAAACCGGGTGAAGAATCCATCGAGTGCCGGCTCTTGCCGTATCCTCTGCAGTTTGGGATGGTAGTGGCATGCATTCTATCCATTTTGTAAATTGATCCACCATTACCAAAAGATATTCATTTCCCTTCTGAGTCTTGGGCAATGGTCCCAAAAAGTCTAAGTGTACCCTTTCCACTGGTGCCCCTGCATGGTACTTGAGTAATTCATGCCTACTGGATTTGGATGCTTTTTTGTTGATACTGCAGAGATGGCTCGAAGCCACATAGTTCGCAACCTGAGTTGTTAGTCCGTACCAAAAATACTTTGCTTTGACTCTCTCTAACGTGCGATTCCTGCCCTGATGACCCATATCGGGTATATCATGGCATAAATTCAATACTTCCAGTCTCAAGCTATTGGGGATGTACAACAGTTTTTGAGCCATTCCATCCTGGTCTACCTTATGCCACCACCAAAGGTCATTTTCTAAAACAAAGGCCTCTTTGTTGAGCCAGTAGTATTTCATGGCTGGGCTGGCTCTGAATAAGTCACCCTCTGCTGGGTGTTGGCCCCCTACCCATGCTTTCACCATACTCATGTCTGGTTCCTTGTCCGTCTGCTCCTGCAATTCATGTATGGGCATCCCATATCTGTCCCCCGTGGCCTTTGTGAGAATTCGAATGCTTACTATGTTTGGTAGCTCATCCCGTCCTTTTCCGGATGTGTCCTCTACTTTGCTTCGATCTGTATCCCCCAGGTTGCATGGGAACACAGCCAAAGTGGTCATCCGACCACCAGTCTGTCGAGGTAGGCTCGGTGTTTATTTGTCTAACTGTCCCCCGAGCCTGAATACTACATGCACAATCGAATGATCCGGTCGCTAGTGGTACCACGTCATCTACCGTTTCTTAGAATGCTGCCCAGTTTTGGTGTGCCCTTTGACAATAAAAACAGCCCCCACACGGTAAGTCTTGTAAAGGAATGTCATGACGGAAATGTGTACATAGCTGCTGGTTGTCCCCTTCCCTCGACAACGAGTCCGCATTGGTGTGTTTCTTTCCGACCCTGTGTTGTATTTTCAAGTCGAACTGGCTTAGTTCTTCTAACCAACGAGCTAATTGGCCCTGGGGGTTCTTGAACCTAGTCAACCAGACCAGACTGCCATGATCCGTCCGGATAATAAAAGGCCGGCCCAGTAAATAGTGCCGAAAAAGCCTGGTAAACCTCACAACTGCCAACATTTCCTTCCTGGTAGTGCAATACCGCCTTTGCTCTGGGGTTAATGCAAAACTAGCATAGGCAATGACCGTCTCCTGCCCGTCCTGAACCTGCAGCAACTCGGCACCTATTGCCCAATCAAAGGCGTCAGTATCCAGGATAAAAGGATCTCGCCCATTGGGTAATCCAAAAACAGGGGCCGTAGTCAAAGCAGTTTTGATAGCATCGAAAGCCTCTTGATGTTTACAGTCCCAAATAAATTTGTTTGCCCCTGTTAATGCATATAAAGGGGCTGCTAGCTCCGCAAAGCCTTTTATAAAAGTCCTATGATAGTTGGCTAGTCCTAAGAATTTTTCCACACCTTTGGGTGACCTAGGGGTGTGCTACTTCACCACTGCCTCTATTGCCTCCTCTCCCAATTCTAGCCCTGTCCGGCTAACTATTCTGCCCAAGAATTCAACCCGCCTTTTGAACAAAGCACATTTTTGTGGTTTAAGGCGTAGACCATATTGTCTGAATCGTTTAAAGACTTGTTCCAGGTTGAAGAGACGACTCTGAAAGGATTCACCTAGCACTAAGATGTCATCCAAAAAAGCTAGTACGGTTTCCCAGTTTAATTCTCGTAATACTAGATTCATGACTCTTGCATAGGTAGCTGGTGCATTGCAAAGGCCAAAAGCCATTTTCTTAGATTCAAAAAGACCATACTTGGTGATAAATGCCGTCTTTTTTCGGTCTTCCTCTGCTACGTTTATCTGGTAATATGCTGAATTGGCATCTAATTTACTAAACCATTCGTTTCCTGCTAACGTGTCCAAACATTCATCCACTAGTGGAAGCGGGTATACATCCTTTATGGTACGGGAGTTCAGTTCCCGGTAGTCCACGCACCATCGGACCGAGCTATCCCTTTTCCTCACTAATACTGGCGCCGATGCCCACTCAGACATTGATGGTTGGATTATACCTGCATCAAGCATTCGCTGAAGATGTCCTTTTTCCTCCTGTGCAAAACACGCTGGTGTTCGTCGTATTTTCTGTTTCACCGGTCTTGCATTGCCTGTGTTAATGTGGTGTGACACTTCATTAAAGGAACCCAAGTCAAATTCGCTTGCCGCAAATATATCCTTATAGGTCAGTAACAAACGAGACAATTGGCTCACCTGTTCTACTGTCAGGGTCTCTTCTAGGTCTTGTAACAGGCTTAACATATGATTGCGTAGATTATCGTGGGTTTCCTGTGTCATGTTTCCCCTATCGACCTTACAGTCATCGCTGGCCTAGACTTGGGTAAAACTTCCCATGCTACTTCTGCGTTGGCCACATGCATCTGTCTCTTCAATGTGAGGTTCCTTTCTGTGATATTAAGTACACATATTCGTAGAGTTTCCCGTTTTGGTGCAATGTATGCATTATTGGTACCCTTCCCTCATCCAAGGGTTCCACTAGGTATTGTGGCATGTTATTGTCCAGTTCACATAGGACGTTTGCCACTGACCGAGGTGGAATGACCGTGTGTTGAGACACTGCCACTTTAGCTATGCAAGGGTTAGAGTTTGGGTCTGGTGCATCTTCCCTTCCCAATTGCATAGGGATAATTTGTCCCTTTAATATCATCTGAGATTGGGCCAAGGCAAGGCCGATGCCCTGACGTTTCATAAAATCCAGCCCCAACAGCATGTTATCTTCAATTGGTGCTACATATATGTTTACTTCAAATGTTCCTCCAGCAATTAATAATGTAACTAGCCCTATCAGTGTTCCTGGAATACACATACATTTCCCCGCGGTATTGAGTGTGATCCGCCTTATTACCAGGGGTGGGGGTATCAACTGTTGATAAACCTCTTGAGAAATAATTGTGACCTCTGCCGCTGTGTCAACTATTGCTTTCACCATTACGTTCTCTACTTGAATCGGGATCCAGAACATGGAACCGGACCGTAATTGCCTAATGGTTATTTGCTCGTGTTCCTCCCTTCCCTGCTTATCAATACCCTCGGATGTGCCCGGTAGGTCTGCTTCACCCTCCCTGGGGGAATAACAATTCTCTTCTTGAGGGAATTCTTCCTCCTCACCTACTCGCTGGGAATTTAAACCAGCTCTCTCCTGTTGATAGAAGTCGTCTTCATCTTGCGACATCTTTCCGTCGCCCGTGTCCTTTTCGTCCGCCAATGTTATCATTTCAGGTGCACCTTCTGCAAATGTTTGATCGGATGGCCAATCTTCCTGATGAATATCCAGTGCTGGTATTTGGAGGGTATAAGTTTTGAACTCTCGAGAAGGACTTGGCGTCCTTGGAGGTGGTGTAACCACTCCCTGCTGGCCTGGCAAGTCGTGGGTCGAATCTAGGCCTCTTGAGCCGACCCATCTATGTTTAAAGACTGATCCTCCTCCAGAAATGAAACATGATACTTATCGTTGGAACGCTCTTCCTGTTTACGACCCTCGTCCCCGCCACTCCTAGACTGTCGGCACTCGCGAGCAAAATGACCCTCTTCCCCACACAGGTAACAATTATTACTCCTCTTAGGTGATGGGGTGCGTTGGCCCCGAGGTGATATGATGGCGTTTGTGAGACGCCTCAAACCCTCACATACCTCGTCCAATTTGTCACGAACCCCTGAGATTCCTGAGACGACTTCGTCTAGTTTTACGTTCATGCCTGTCAACTTATCTAATTTTGTATCAATTCCCGCAAGAGATGGGGATCCTGATCCAGCAGTTGTTTGCCGGAGACCCCCCTTACCCTGGCCTGATAAACTATTAGCCGGTGACGACTCTGGAGATTTTGTGGGTGTCCTTGAGCGGGGGTGGAAAGCTAAATTACTCCTGGCTGGTTGTTCATATCGGGACGGTCTACCCACGGCATTTATCCGCACTGCTGGCCCTTGGGACCTCTGCTGCTGGGAACTAACTGAGGATGACCCTGCAGACCCGTGAATAGCAACAGAATTATGCTGAAATGTTTGAGCCCTATCAATGGCTTTTTCCATGGACGAAATATTAGCGTTGGAAATGTACTCTGCTAAACGCTTATCTAACAAACCTTGGCCAAATCGCATGATTGCCATCTGCTCTTCCTCTCCCCGTTCCAGATGTTTGTAGGCTCGATGGGCCAAATGCTGGACTCTATCAGCCCATTCAAAGATGTCTTCACCAGGCTCCTGGTGGGCCTGAGAAAATTTCATTATTGCCACGTCTAAAACTCCCTATCCCAAATCTCTTTACAAGTTTGTGCATCATGCGAGTATAATCAATGGATGGTTCACGGTCTAGTATTCGGTTGTAGAAATCACTAGCTTTTCCCTTAAGACACCAACCCAAGTTAGTTAGAGAAGTCGTACCACTCCAATCTTTTTCCGCTGCATATGATGTGAAACGGCGATAGAATGGAGTCCAATCAGATTTACCATCATAATCAAGTTCTCGAGGTGGTGGACGGAATGAAGTATTCCTCCGACCATGTCGGTTCCGCTGTCGAGAATACGTGGAGTCATCCGAATCAGAATTCTGAGAGCTAGCTGACACCCTTCGAACTGGATGACGAGTGGAATGAGACGAACCCTAGTAGGAATATGCCCCTGGCTCTGAAAACCAGAACTATGCAAACCATGAATATTACGAGGAGACCTACGTCTGGTGCGACTGCGTGTAGCTGCACCTCCCGAGACAGCGGAGGCATTTCCATCAGATGATGGCGAGCCTGAACGTCTTCTAGTGTTTGGTTCTGCCAATGTGATGGAACCTGAGCCATGAGGTGGTGGTTCCGTGTCAAAAGATATGGCATTCAACAAAGGAGTTGTAATCTTAAGATGAGATATATGATGAATGTTGTCTGCCGTGATAGTGCGTGTGTGTCTGAATTTAATAATTCTGTTGGCCAGTGTGTACGACACTCCAGGTAATGTTATTAGATCAGTTACAGACGCCAAATTAATGCGTATGCGGGGCATCTTGCGGTAATGAAAAGCCACAGCTCAGAACTAATCTTTTTGCAAAATGTACGTTCACAGCCAAAGTAAACCGGCAATGAATAAGAATAAAACACGTCAGGGAATAGGCCTTAAATCTAGGAATGGTCAAGAATAGTATCCTGTTTCCAAGCCTGTAACCAATGGAAGCAGTTGCCGCTTAGCAATTATCCAGTATGTTTGAAGTAACTATCCACTGTACGATTATCCAAAAAATTGGAGAAAAATAGGGTGGCCCCAATAATTAGGATGACCTGACCCCAATGTTACTCCCTCCCCAAAATTTTCAAAAGATGGAATGCACTTTGTATGGTCTTGAACACTCACTAGAACTGGATAATTATAAGCGCTTACACTGAACTTGATCATGTATGAAATCTAGAATTATCTTAGGTCTAGAATCATGCACTTAAATCTAGAAGCACTTAAAACTAGAATCATGCACTTAAATCTAGAATGTAAACACACATTGCACTCTTACAAGGACATGTTAGGTAAGAACCTGCCCATTTATTTCTAGGTATTTTCACTGGTCACACGTAAGATAATGTTCACCTACAAAGTGGACATTTGCAAAGATAATTTTCCAAATATCAATATGTCACACATGTAATCAGTATCACTCACTCAATTAATGTATATCCGTATTTTTCACATTAAGGTCTCAAGTAAATTTATCTAATGTTACTGAGAAGTAAGTTCATTCACTAATATCTATATTCGGCAATGAGTATACAGTTCAAAGTTCATGCACCTGTTAAGGAACAACACAATCATTTCAGAGAAATGGATAAGTTCAGGGATGATGTATGGCGTTCTTTTCTCAGGTTTTCAATACACCAGCACAAATTTTCTTGACACATATGTCTCTGTGGAGTCATACATATAAGGAAAATTCGTGAATGTAAAGTAGGAGACAGTCCAGTAGGTTGCCACAAACACCTACGTATAGCTGACGCCTCTGAGTCCTCCACGACCGTAGGTAAACAATAACACTGAGCCCGGATACGCTCGTGAACGAAGGCTGAATCCGTGAGGTAGCAACTTCCTCCTCACTCCTATTATAAGCACAAAAATACTGAACACCTTGAATTCTAATGTAGAATATCTAGAAAAATAGTAAATGCAAAGAAAATTGATGATACAACCTTAATGGGAAGTGGAAACGCCAACTGGAAACGGACGCCAACTGGTAGAGCAGACGCCAACAGGTGGGGCGGGCTGGCAGCATGTAGGAACAAGTATGGCGGCGGCGCGGCGTGGTGATGGCGTCGTCTTGAGAACAATGAATATATACGAAAATCCACAAAAAATAGAGAAAATTGCCAAAAATGGGGAAAATTGATGCAGCAAAGAGGGCAAAAAATCAGGGAAATGAATTTAACGTCGAGAATCTTGCTGGATGTACAGGGGTAGGAGAACACTCTTGAAGCAGGAACAGAGGCACGACGAAGTATAGAAAATCACAGGGAAATGCAAAAAATGGGGGAATAAAGCACAAATACTGGAATCAGGAACCACAAAATCAGAGACAACGCAGCTGAAAATCACAAATCAAGTCCTAGCAAACTGGAGAACTGCAACCGACGACAGTAATTTCACTGTAATGTTGAACACGGTCTCAATCACTTGCAGCAGGATAATGATGTGTACAGCGTGGCGAGGTCCTCTTGATCACCGTGTAGGCCGATTACTCACTGCGCCAGTGTGGAGGTGGTCGCCTAGGGGTTATGGCTGACCAACCACGTGGTAATCGACATACAATATAATGTAGAGAAAACGGGGGAAACAGCGGCTCACCTTAGCCTGAAGTCTTCTCCGGGGTGATTGAAGCAATACGATGGCTTCTAGGGGCGAGGATGGGCGAGGTCCAAAGATATCTGGCCAATATGGGTACTGGATCACCACAGTCCAGGAGTCGTTACCAACAGGTCCGGTCTTGGTCAGGTGCGGTTCTTCTCTGGTCTCCTTCTCGCCTCCAGGCATGCGCGCGGGTAATGCGCAGATGCACGGGGTCGACCTGCCGCCCACCAATTAGGAGCGGCTAATCTAAAAAGTTACTCTGGCGGGTATTTTGAATATGGATCCCTCCCAGTAGGAATGAGCGACCACAGTGTACTGGTGTTTGAGTACTTGGTGGAAGAAGGGTTATTGAACTCGAGGAGGGATACCGAAACCAAAAGGTTAGCATACCGAAAGGGAAACTATGAGGGGATAAGAAAATTTGACAGATATAGCATGGGAAACAGAGCTCAGGGGAAAGACGGCTCAAGATATGATGGATTACATCACGCAGAAGTGCAAGGACGCAGCAAACAAATTTGTCCCAGTCCAAAAGGAAAACAGAGAAATGAAAATGAGAAACCCATGGTTTAATCAGAGATGTAGGCTAGCTAAGCAGCAAAGTAAAAGGGCATGGAGAAACTATAGGAATAACAGGACACTGGAGAGCAGAGAAAGATACCAGAATGCCAGGAATGAATATGTCAGGATGAGAAGAGAGGCAGAAAGACAATACGAAAATGACATCGCAAGCAAGGCAAAGACTCAGCCTAAATTGTTGCATAGCCACATCAGGAGAAAAACAACAGTAAAGGAACAGGTTATGAAACTGAGGATAGGGGCGGAAGGATTCACTACAAATGACAAGGAAGTGTGTGAGGAGTTGAATAAGAAATTCCAGGAGGTCTTCACCTTCGAGCAAGGAGAAATTCCAGAGGTAAGAGAGGGAATAGCTAACCAGGAACCACTGGAAGACTTTGAGATTACCAGCGGGGAAGTAAGGAAGTGTTTACTAGAGTTGGATGTGACAAAGGCTATAGGCCCAGATGGAATCTCCCCATGGGTTCTAAAGGAAGGAGCAAGAGAACTGTGCCTACCACTCTCCATAGTGTATAACAAATCACTGGCAACAGGGGAACTGCCAGATATTTGGAAAGCAGCTAACGTAGTCCCGATATACAAGAAAGGGGATAGACAGGAGGCACTGAACTACAGGCCAGTGTCCCTAACCTGCATACCATGCAAGCTGATGGAGAAGATTGTGCGAAAAAAACTAGTGGAGCATCTGGAGCGAAGGAACTTTGTAACACAGCATCAACATGGGTTCAGGGATGGCAGGTCCTGCCTCACAGGGTTACTTGAATTCTACGACCAGGCAACAAAAATAAGGCAAGAAAGAGAAGGGTGGGCAGACTGCATATTTTTGGATTGTCAGAAAGCCTTTGATACAGTGCCACACAAGAGGCTAGTGCGAAAGTTGGAGATGCAGGCTGGAGTGAAAGGGAAGGTACTCCGGTGGATAGAGGAGTACCTAAGCAACAGGAGACAACGAGTCTGTGTGAGGGGTGAAGTCTCAGATTGGCGAGACGTTACAAGTGGAGTCCCGCAGGGGTCAGTCCTTGGACCTATACTGTTTCTGGTATATGTAAATGATCTCCCAGAGGGTATAGATTCGTTCCTCTCAATGTTTGCCGACGATGCAAAAATTATGAGGATTGAAACAGAGGATGATAGTAGGAGGCTACAAGATGACCTAGATAGACTGAGTGAATGGTCCAACAAATGGCTGTTGAAGTTCAACCCAAGTAAATGCAAAGTAATGAAACTAGGCAGTGGAAACAGGAGGCCAGACACAGGATACAGAATAGGTGATGAAGTACTTAATGAAACAGACAGAGAAAGATCTGAGTTGATATCACACCAAACCTGTCTCCTGAAGCCCACATAAAGAGAATAACGTCTGCGGCATATGCGAGGCTGGCTAACATCAGAACGGCGTTCAGGAACCTGTGTAAGGAATCATTCAGAATCTTGTACACCACATATGTAAGACCAATCCTGGAGTACGCGGCCCCAGCATGGAGCCCGTACCTTGTCAAGCACAAGACGAAGCTGGAAAAAGTCCAAAGGTATGCTACTAGACTAGTCCCAGAACTAAGAGGCATGAGTTATGAGGAAAGGCTGCGGGAAATGCAACTTACGACACTGGAAGACAGAAGAGTAAGGGGGGACATGATCACAACCTACAAAATCCTCAGGGGAATTGACCGGGTAAACAAGGATGAACTATTCAACACTGGAGGGGCGCGAACAAGGGGACACAGGTGGAAGCTGAGTACCCAAATGAGCCACAGAGACATTAGAAAGAACTTTTTCAGTGTCAGAGTAGTTAGTAAATGGAATGCACTAGGAAGTGATGTGGTGGAGGCTGACTCCATACACAGTTTCAAATGTAGATATGATAGAGCCCAGTAGGCTCAGGAATCTGTACACCAGTTGATTGACAGTTGAGAGGCGGGACCAAAGAGCCAAAGCTCAACCCCCGCAAGCACAATTAGGCGAGTACAATTAGGTGAGTACACACACACACGTACACACACACACACACACACACACACACACACACACACACACACACACACACGTACACACACACACACGTACACACACACACGTACACACACACACACGTACACACACACACACACACACCTTGTTCGGTGGGACACGAACAAGGGGACACAGGTGGAAACTTAGTACCCAGATGAGCCACAGAGACGTTAGAAAGAATTTTTCAGTGTCAGAGTAGTTAATAAATGGAATGCATTAGGCAGTGATGTGGTGGAGGCTGACTCCATACACAGTTTCAAGTGTAGATATGATAGAGCCCAGTAGGCTCAGGAATCTGTACACCTGTTGATTGACAGTTGAGAGGCGGGACCAAAGAGCCAAAGCTCAACCCCCGCAAGCACAATTAGGTGAGTACAATTAGGTGAGTACACACACACACACACACACACAACACACACCGTACACACACACACGTACACACACACACACGTACACACACACACACACACACGTACACACACACACACACGTACACACACACACACACGTACACACACACACACACACGTACACAACACACCGGACCAAAGAGCCAAGCTCAACCCCGCAAGCACAAATAGGTGAGTACACACACACACACACGTGTACACACACACACACACGTACACACACACACACGTACACACACACACGTACACACACACAC
>WNGS01147057.1:22226-32644 GCA_020271785.1 Procambarus virginalis | reverse complement strand
GAGAGAGAGAATGCTCTGTGGACACAGCATCAATATGGCTTAAGGCGTTGAGCTTTGCCTCAAGACGAAGCTTGGGCTGATCTCTAATTTGCTTCTTGGGTGGAAAGGGAGGGATTAAAACTGGAAAGGGTGTAACCTCCCACGGTGCAGGAAAGTGCCGTTGTTGTTTTCTCTTGGTACAAATCATGAACCCATACATTCTGAGTTGAGTTCCAGTTTTTGTTATCCATTTGGAACAATGCTGATCTTCAATAAAGTAAGTCTGGAGGGCTTCTGTGCAAGGATTAGGATGAGTTAGCCTAAGCATTTTTATACCAATTTGACAGTTAATTTCAGTAACACAATCAACAACGCTCAGAATATTAAGTTCCTTTCTCATTTAAGTATCTTTGTGGTACGAGGGCACCCAAGGATTATCCTCAAGGCTTCGTTCTGCAATTTTTCAAGCCCTCCAAGCTTTCTTTCAGGCATCAAAACAAGCAGAGGTGCAGCATAATCCACTAAAGATCTGATGTATGCAAGGTACATCATTTTGACAATTCTGACATTGGCACCATAGCCTGAGTGATAACCTGCAACAGCCTTGAGAGCTCGGAGCCTCTCTTTATACTGACGACAGAGTCTGAATACAACAGGACCATACAGTGGCACCTCAAGGCCAAGGTATTTGAATCTGTTTACATAGTCAAGCTGGGAGCCATCAGATAGTTGCATCTTGCGAACAGCTCCTCCCTGCCTGGGTGGGCGCCGATTTAGTATCTTTGTTTTCTCTGCTGAGATAATTAAACCTAGGTCCTGACATGAGTCTAATACAGAGTTAAGAGTGTTCTGCGTGTTAGCATACCCAGTGGTGTGTATCATTATATCATCAGCATAGCTAATGATGTGGACGTTGGGTTTGCTCGGTATAGAGTTTAACAGCGTGTTTTATTAAGATATTAAATAAGGTAGGACTGAGGACACCACCTGCGGGGTACCTAGTTCAAAGTCTCTTGTTACACTCCTATGCCCCTGGAAAAATACAGATGACTTCCTGTTGGATAAGTAACCCCTGATCCAACAAAGAAGCCGACCACCAATATTCATTCTTGCAAGCTCACTCAAGATAACATGTCTATTTGCAATATCAAAGGCAGACTTAAGATCTAGGAAGGTGGTATATGACTTTTCAGTGTGCAGGGTAAGAAAGGTGGTGATGCAATGATGCACACTCCTTCCATGCATGAAGCCATATATCTGGGGGGATAGCATGGTTCTTATTCTATGGAGGAGACGGTTTAGGACCATTCTCTCGAATGTTTTGCAAATGCAGCTAGTAAGGGAAATTGGGCGGAAAGCATTCTCTTGATTTGGCTTGGGAATTGGAATGATTATACTGTTGGTCCAAGAGATAGGAAGTTCCCCAGTAACATAGCTCATATTATACAGCTCAAGCAGGGGATTCCTGGTACTAAAGGAGCAGACGCAATATGTCATAAGTGATACCATCTTCACCGGGGGATGTGGCTTTGCCTTTGTTTAGGGCCGCGAGTAATTCAAACTCAGTGAATGGCACGTTGCATTCATCTTCCTTGTGGAGCATGAAGTCAACGAGCCTTTCGATCTCCGTAACCAGCATTTAATCTGAACTGTATGTCTGGGGGAAGATTATTGAAGCTAGAGGTGGTTGCCCAAGCATCGACTAACTCGTTTGCTCTGTGTAGAGGGTGAGGGTGTGCTACTTGGCCGATCTTATCGCCTTTAATTCTTTTAATATCCTTCCATGCCTGGCTGAGGGGGTGTGAGAGTTGAGACTGTTAACAAAAGTTTCCCAGTTATCTTGCCTGAGCTCTGTCATGCGCTCCCTCGCCTTGGCTAGGGCTTTCGGCTTGCGGGTGTGGGCTTTCTGAAGGGCTTGATCATTGCTGGCGTACGTGTTTCCCTATAGCAAGCCCAACTCGTCTGGCAGTGGTTTCAAAGTACGCAGTTTGGGGTCATTGTAATAGGCATGGCGTTTATTACCTTTCATATCGTTCCGGCTATTGGATGGTGCAGGGGGCCAACCTAAAGGGTCAGCAACATCTGAATGCTCTGTACTAGATCATCGTTAAATGTCTGGACTGTGGAGGGATCATAAGTGCTGTACCACTCTGACACATGAGCAACAAAGTCTTCACGTCGAGCAGGAGGAACACTGAGCCGTTTGCGTTTGAAAGTTCCACCAGGCAGGATGGTATTTCCTATACACAGAGTAGTCAATCTAGGGTGATGATCTGACAACAAATCTGTTACAATAGATGATGTGCACCAGACGTGAGAGACGTTGAAACCAACACAGAGGTCTAGAATGCCTCCACAAATATGCGTGGGTTCAAGGTCACCCACAATCTGCACATCTTGGTGACTATTTAGTAGCGACAGCAGTTGATTCCCATTACCGTTACTGAAGCGAGAGACACCAATGTCCTTGTGTCTAGCATTGTAGTCGCCAAGAATGATGGTTGGCTCTGCTTGAGCGCAGGCCGGAAGATCAATATAATTTAACTTTCCTGCTGGAGCATATAGATTAAATACATTGAGGGCAGAGTTGCCTACATAGATCCTCACTCCATGATACTGTTGACCGGCAGTTTGTTTTTCTGGCAGAAGTTGATGGGGTAGGGATTGTTTGATGTATAGAATGCAAGAGTTACTGGATCTGAGGTTGTAAGAAACAAATGAGGGCAATTTCGGGGGTGAGGATCTTGCGGGAACTTTGCACTCCTGGAGACATACAATATCGATATGTTCAGTTGTTACTTTGTGATGTAGATCTGAGAACCTTTTTTGAGGGATGCAAATGTTCCAGCTAAGGATGGATAACTTAGTTAATTGTGCATTTAAAGTATGCATTATATATTGATATTATTAGTTCACTTATATATGTTATCTATATACATATTATCTATTGCACTACGGTATAAGTCCAGGAACACTTTTTAGTTTTTTACCAATGTCACCATTTGGAGTGCACCCTGAGCAGCCGTGGAGTGAGGACGTGTCCCGGCTCCGTGACTGCTGGGGTTGTTTGCCCATTTGGTCGCCAGGTGGTGGGCATCTCTGCCCTCCCCAGTGTTGTTGCCTGGCTGGCTGCGAGCTGACGTGGTGGTTCTGCCATGGGGGGCCTTCAACTTCCTCCTTGTTCTGCGTCAGAATTCCGTGGGACTGGAGTTCTCTTGTAAGGCTGGTTATCCAGCCGTTGAGCTAGTGATGTGTGACATGCTTCGTGTCCCAGTGGAGGCCGTTTACGGAGTTGAACTTGTTACAGCCCACCGGGTGATTGTCAAGTTCGTGAGGGAGGAGGAGTATCGGGACTTCCTCCGTCGGTACGAAGGGCGTTCGTTGCCGTTGCCGGATGGCGCCGGCTCTGTTGCAGTCTCGGACCGCAGTGTTGCCCTGACTTATGTCAGTGTGCACGGTGCGCCCCTGGAGTTCCCTGAAGACCTTCTCGGCGCTTCTTCGGGATATGGTGCTGTCATCAGTGTGCGGGTGAACACGCTTTCCTCAGGGAAGTATGCTGGGAAGCGGACGAACATCCGTACCTTAGGTATGCGCCTGCGGTCGGATATCCCATCTTCTGTCCGGCTGCTGGGTTACTACGTTCGGGTGTATTATGCCCGGCAGCCCCGTACCTGTTTTCGATGTGGCCAGTTAGGGCATCAGGCTGCCGGGTGCTCTGAGGCCCCTGCTGCACCTGTCAACTTGTTCCGGGAAGAGGATTTCCCGCCGCTCCCTCAGGGCGTGGACTCCGGAGATGAGGAGGGGCAGGTCCCGTTCGCTGCTGATGCGGCCCCCCCTGCGTCACCCGACATGCCCCCGGTGGCTGCTGTCCCTCCTCCGGGTGTTGCAGTGGCTCCTGTCGCTGGTCAATTCGCTGTGCCAGTTGTTCCCGAGGGTCTTCCGGATGGTCTCTGCGAGTCGTCTTCATCTGCCTCGTCTCCTGCTGATGCGTCGGGGCCTGCGCCCTCGCCTGGTGTTACGGTTGTGCTGAGTGCTGGGGGGGTTGCGGAGCATCCTGTTGTGTGCGGCCCGGTTCCCCCTGTGGTTGAAGCTGCTGCCGTCTTGCGACGGGCGTCGGTTCGCACGGCTTGTGAAGCCCGTGGTTCTGGGTCAGCCTCCGGCTGTGAGGATGTGAGGCCGGTGCCCAAGCGTTCCAGGCGTTCTTCTACTGCTTGGGCTGATGTGGAGGACTTCGACGCCGGTGGAGCTTCAGGCGGTGATGTGGCGGTTCCGGATGCTTCGTGCTCTACGTTGCTGGTGGTTGCTGACGTCCATGTGCCTGCTGTTGACCATGGTTGTACATATGATTTACCTCCTGTTCTTTCTCCTGCAGAAGGTTCTCCGCAGTGGAAGGTGGCTGCTCCTACGGACATGGATGGTGAGGGTTCTGATGCGAGCCGAGGCCTCAAGCTGGTGCTGAAGAAGGATGCCAAGCGTGGGGGGTCCCAGCATGTGCACCATCCGGCGGTTGATGTGGAGCCCTGTGAGGCAGCCGAGGAGGCTCCCAGTGCGCTGCCCATTGCCCGGCCCCATGGGAAGGAGCCCCTCCCTCTCGTCTTGGCCTCCGGCGTGGCGCATGATGCTCAGCATCCTTTGCGGTTTGACATTGTTGACCGCGTGCATCCTGTTCCGTGGTGCCCTTCTTCCATCTGGGTTCCGCGGGCTCGGGTTTTTGTTGTGGGTGTGCCAGAGTCGATGCCTGATCCCCGTACGGTAAATGATCGCCCTGTTCCGGCTAATATCATGTTACTCTGGGAGGCGTATTGTGTTCGCTTCCCGGCGGCGGAGTGGCCGGATAAGTATGAACATTTTGAGTAGTCTGTGTGCGTGCTGTGTGTTTGGTGTGTGATTGGACCTATGGGTTGTTTTGCAATGTGTTGTACCTATTGTGCGCCCTTCAGGCCGGTGTTGTGTTTGTTCTCATGACCGATGTTTTGTTGTATTTCTTGTATTCCGTTACCCACCTGTCCGGTATTATTGTTTCTTTTTCCTGTGTTCCGTTGTGTTTATGCTCATTGTTGTGTTTTTGTTGTCGGCCCTTCAGGCCGGTATTTGGTGTATTTAGTGTATTTGTTTTTCTTGTTTGTGATTTTGTATTTTTTTGTTATGTTCTGATTGTTTGTTCTTGGTTAATTATTTTATTGTATTCATTTTATTGTATTTATTCGCATGTTCGCATGTAAAATTAAAAAAAAAATGTCACACATTGAAATTGAAATTGAAATTGAAATTGAAATAAGTTTATTGATGTAAAATACACACAAAGGGATGAGTTTGGCAGTCATTGCTTACAAGTCCCCTCATACACATGAGCATCATCGAAATATCGCTGGTGGATTTTTTCTCATGTTGGAGTTGCTCTTGCAGCCGCTCGTTTGCTGCTGTGACTGCTGCTGGTGTTCCTGCAACCTGTCACGAAGGGCAACCACTGCTTGAACAGTGGAGCAACCCAAGGCCGAGGTGGTAGGGAGGCTGAGGTTGCGATCTGTTTCATTTTGATCCAGTTCCTTATCCCCCACTTCCAGTTGACTGCGGGGTCCAGCTGTGGATGGTGGTCTCACAGTAGGTGACATTATCCCAGAACCAGGAAGTGGACACTACTACATCAGGGGAAGGCCCACCACTGGCAGAAGATTTATTTATTTATTTATTTATTTATTTATTCATATACAAGAAGGTACATTGGGAATGTGAGGATATATAATATGGTAATTACAATCTTGTAAAGCCACTAGTACGCGCAGCGTTTCGGGCAGGTCCTAATCTAAGAAAATTTTAAGTAGGTAAATACTACCAAATTAAAAAAAAATGATAACAGTTACATGGCAAGAAGAAGAAGAAGAAAAAAAAGATGAGAGAAAATTGTAGGTACAGTATAATAAAGCACTTAGGTAGCTAAGATTGATTGCAATGACAGCTTGAATGGTAGTTGACAAAAATTGGTAGGCACAATACAGCAAATGGCTAGCACATAAAGGAAGACAGCAATGAACACAATGATAAGGTTGTTTGGGTTAAATACATAAGAATTAGGAGATTGGGTAACACTAGGTACAGAGCAAATTTAAAGCTCAGTGTAGGAAACTAAGAAGATGAAATCAGGTACTTTTTGGTTTTGTTTTTAAATAAGGCAAAACTTTTACAGTTTTTCAATTCACTAGGGAGTGAGTTCCATAGACTAGGTCCCTTAATTTGCATAGAGTGTTTACACAGATTAAGTTTGACCCTGGGGATATCAAAGAGATATTTATTTCTGGTGTGGTGATAATGGGTCCTATTACATCCATCCAGGGAGAGTTTCAGAGCATGGTTTGCATTTAAAAACAGGGTTTTGTAAATGTAGTTGACACAAGAGAATGTGTGGAGGGAGTTAATATTTAGCAAGTTTAGAGATTTAAACAAGGGAGCTGAATGTTGTCTAAAAGCTGAGTTAGTTATTATTCTGATAGCAGATTTTTGCTGCGTGATGATGGGCTTAAGGTGGTTTGCAGTGGTAGACCCCCATGCACAGATACCATAATTAAGATAGGGGTAGATTAGTGCATAATATAGTGAGAGGAGAGCGGAGTTAGGAACATAATATCTGATTTTGGAGAGTATACCAACTGTCTTAGAGACTTTCTTAGTTATGTGTTGAATGTGGGTGCTGAAGTTGAGTCTCTTGTCTAGGAATAGGCCAAGAAACTTGCCATCATTTTTATTACTGATGTTAATATTGTCTATCTGTAGCTGAATTGCATTTGATGATTTGCTTCCAAATAAGATGTAGTAAGTCTTTTCGATGTTTAATGTTAGTTTGTTAGTTGACATCCAGAAGTGGACTTTTTTTAATTCATTATTCACAACATTATTTAGTGTATGTGGGTTGAGGTCTGAATAGATAAGGGTAGTATCATCAGCAAACAATATAGGTTTGAGAATATTAGAGACATTAGGCAGATCATTTATATATATAAGAAATAGAAGAGGTCCTAAGATACTGCCCTGTGGCACTCCAACGGTAATTGGTAGAGTGGAAGAAGTTGTATCATTGATGGTTACATATTGGTGTCTGTCACTAAGATAGGATCGGATGTAGTCAAGGGCAAGGCCACGGATTCCATAATGCTGAAGTTTAAGTAAGAGGTAGTTGTGATTAACAGTATCAAAGGCTTTTCTTAGGTCAATGAAGAGTCCAATTGGAAACTCATTTTTGTCAAGGGCTGAGTAGATTACGTCAAGGAGACTAATGATTGCATCGTTGGTGCTCTTTTGGGACCGGAAGCCAAACTGGCAGGGGCTGAGTATGTCGAATTTTACGAGGTAGGAATAGAGCTGTTTGTAAATAATTTTTTCAAATATTTTTGATAGAATGGGTAGATTTGATATTGGTCTATAATTATTTATGTCCGCCGGATTGCCTCCTTTATGGACTGGCGTTACTCTTGCTTTTTTGAGGATATCAGGGAAGGTGTGACACTCTATAGATTTGTTGAACAGTAGGGCTATGGGTGAGGCAAGGGCATGGGAGGCTCTCTTGTATACAATGGACGGAATTTCACTGGTGTTCCCTGCCTTGGTTTTTAGAGAGTGTATGATGGACACAACATCTGCCGGGCTGATTGGTGAAAGGAGAAGAGAGTTTGGATAGCTGCCTGAGAGATATGTGTTAATATGTGTCTGAGTCTGTGGGATTTTACTGGCAAGATTAGCACCAACCGATGAAAAGAAACTATTAAATTCATTTGCCATTTCTAAATCAGTTGACAGTATATCCCCATCCTTGTAGAGCTTTATTTGGTTATGTGAGTGTTGCTTAGTTCCTAGGATACTAGAGATTGTTTTCCAAGTGCTTTTCATGTTACCTTTTGCTTCATTGAATCTATTCACATAATATGCTAGTTTTGCCTTTCTTATGATACTGGTAAGCATTGATGAGTACCTTTTAGCTACTTCCTTTGAAACTAGGCCAATCCTAAGTTTCTTTTCATATTCGTGTTTCTTGTTGATTGAGTTGAGAATGCCACTTGTGAGCCATGGATTGTTTAATCTTTTGTCAGTTACTTGCTTGGTAAGAAGGGGACAATGAAGGTTGTAGAGACTGAGAGTTTTGGAGAGGAAGAGGGTAGCTAATGAATTTATATCCTGGGTATTATTGAATTCAGAATCCCAGTTAATATTGTGAAGTGCATCTGTAAGATTGCCTAAAGCTGATTCATTGTGTAGCCTAAATGAAAGTTTCTTGCTTTTTGGTGGTGTTATGTCCATGTTCGCTATGAGAAAGGTAGGATAGTGGTCAGTTGTTCTGTCGTAGATTATACCAGGTACAAGGGGAACTGTTATGTTTGTCCATATGTGGTCCAAGGTAGTGGCTGATGTTTGAGTGACTCGGGTAGGTTTGGTGATTGTGGGGATTAGCATACAGGAGTTCATGCTGTTAAGGAAATAGTCAACTTGAGAGCAATTTTGTTTACCCAGGTCAATATTAAAGTCTCCTCCCAGAATGATGTGGTTTTTGTTGAGATTGTTGTTTATAATAAGATTCCTTAGATTGTCTGAGAAAGAAGCTATGTTAGTGTTGGGAAATCTATAGATGGCTCCAATAGTCAAAGAGGATTTAAGGGATTTAATTGTGAACTGAGCAAAAGTATATTCACAGTAGTCATCTGTCACTAATAACACTGTTGCAGATAAATGTATCTCGGTAATATATAGCTGTGCCACCACCTTTTTTATTAGGCCTACAGTTATGAATGGCTTTATAACCAGCTAAGTTGTAGAGTTGGGTATAGTCTTTATTTAGCCAAGTTTCTGTTAAAATAATGAACGATAAGTTAGTACCAAGTGCTGTGATGATGACACTTTTCAAAACGCTTGTGCTCTCTAGAGTGGAGTACTGCTGCACAATGACAGCCCCTTTCACTGCTGGTGAAATTGCTGACCTGGAGAGCGTGCAGAGGTCCTTTACTGCTAGAATCCACTCGGTAAAACATCTAAACTATTGGGACCGACTTAAGAGCCTAAATCTGTATTCCCTTGAGCGCAGGCGAGAGAGATACATAATAATTTACACGTGGAAAATATTAGAGGGGCTGGTCCCAAACCTGCACACAGAAATAACATCACATGAGACGAGAAGACATGGCAGGATGTGCAGAATACCCCCGTTGAAAAGCAGAGGTGCAACTGGTACTCTGAGAGAGAACTCTATCAACATCAGAGGCCCGAGACTGTTCAACACGCTTCCACTACACATAAGGGACATAACTGGCAAACCCCTCACAGTGTTCAAGAGAGAACTGGATAAGCACCTCCAAAGGATACCTGATCAACCAGGCTGTGACTCATACGTCAGGCTGCGAGCAGCCGCGTCCAACAGCCTAGTTGATCAGTCCAGCAACCAGGAGGCCTGGTCGTTGACCGGGCCGCGGGGACGATAAGCCCCGGAAGCACCTCAAGGTATCCTCAAGGTAAGGTATCTCCACTGAACTGAGGCTACATTGTTTCGTGGTCACTAACGTCTTCGATCGAAGAACAAGGCAAACACGGCTCAGCGGTAGTATGACGCAAGAGCTATTGTCGTGTACCTGATACACGTGTGGTTTAGGCCCAACAGGCGAGTGAGGAGAGAACGCCTGAGGCCTGATCAACAGCCTTCCCCTCGCAGGTCAGCAAACACAGCTACAAATGCCACTTGTAATTCACCAGTGCAGGTGATAACCAAGTTTCAGACACACCTGGTGTGTATGTGTGTGTCCTAGATTGGTTATTAGGCTTCGTAACTGTCGGAGGTACAATTACACCCCCGATAACGAGTGCAAACGCAGGGGAGGACCCTCAAACGTCCGTCCCCTACGCTGCCTATGACACGACTGTTATATATAATGACGCAAAGTATGCGAATAGGTCTGCTGACCACTTAGTCAAATCTACATCAGCAGATATTACAAATTCCCAGAGGTACTTGTAGCCGAGCCTGAGCCTAGCAGTGGTAACATCTAGAAGTCTGCTAACCTTAGTGGGCGACCCATAGACGTGCGGTACCTCCTGCATAATAGAATGATGATAGATGGAGTAACTGTGTGAATTTCACTTTGCCTCAAGTCTCCGAAATTTAGTTGATGTGCCCGGAATATTACTGCCCTGAGGCTGCTCAAGGCAGTCCAAGTTGATAATCAATTTCTCTTTACGAGCAAAAGTCTTGGCCACTCATCAGTTCTATCATGCATTCGGAGGATCACAATATGGGAAGGGATCCACAGGAGACAGACTCTGACTCCATCATTGATTATTTCATTATATCTGTGTCTAGCTTCAGACCAAAGCACGTTCACAGTTATGCCTTGGGGAGCTGAGGGCAGTCAAGGATGACAAGGAGTCACTTACAATTAGCGTAGAGATATTACACAGTGTAGATAAAA
>WNGS01147057.1:0-21226 GCA_020271785.1 Procambarus virginalis | reverse complement strand
CTAAGGACCTGCCCGAAACGCTGCGCGTGCTAGGGCTTTACAAGATTGTAATTACCATGTTATATATCCCTACATTCCCAATGTACCTTCTTGTATATACATAAATAAATAAATAATAAATAAATAAATAAGGTGGTTGCAGGTAATGAATGCCTCAATGGTGAACATTCCAATTGTAATATGTGAACAAGAGCTGGGACATACTCTCCAACACAGTATCTGTGATTGCCCTATTATGAGTGACTTCAACCTAATGGTATGAGGTTCTTTGAGCTCTGTAAATACTTCATATACTCAGGAATATTGGAAGATATTCTTGTGCTTACCCAGATTTTGCTACTGGAGGCTAATAGAGGCCTTACATTTCATGTTCTCACCTGATTTGGGTCAGTTGCTTTGTTTTTGTATTGAGGCTGGTATTTTCTCCCCTGATTCCATGAATGACTAACCATCCTGTGAGATTGGAATGTTAGTTGAACCTATAGCTAGTTTTTTATCTACACTGGTAATATCTCTACGCTAATTGTAGTGACTCCTTGTCATCCTTGACGCCCTCAGCTCCCCAGGCATAACTGTGACGTGCTTTGGTCTGAAGCTAGACACAGATATAATGAAATAATCAATGATGGAGTCAGAGTCTGTCTCCTGTGGATTCCTTCCCATATTGGTCTCCGAATGCATGATAGAATGATGAGTTGGCCAAACTTTTGCTCGTAAAGAGAGAATTGATTATCAACTTGGACTGCCTTTGAGCAGCCTCAGGGCAGTAATATTCCGGGCACATCAACTAAATTTCGGAGACTTGAGCAAAGTGAAATTCACACCAGTTACTCCATCTATCATCATTCTATTATGCAGGAGACCGCACGTCATGGGTCGCCACTAAGGTTAGCAGACTTCTAGATGTTACCACTGCTGGCTCAGGCTCGGCTACAAGTACCTCGGATTGTAATATCTGCTGATGAGATCTTGCTAAGGTCAGCAGACCTATTCGCATATCTTTGCGTCAGTATAGTATACAGTCCGTCGGTCATAGGCAGCGTAGGGGGACGTGACTTTGAGGGTCCTCCCTGCGTTGTGCTACTCGTAATCGGAGGGCCTGTAATTGTACCTCGACAGTTACGAATGCCCTAATAACCCAATCTAGGACACACATCATACACACCAGGTGCGTTCGGAAACTTGTGTTTATTCACCTGTGCAGCTGGTGATATACAATGGCATTTGTAGCCGTGTAGTTTCTTGCATGACCTGCGAGGGGAAGGCTGTGATTCCGGCCTCAGCGCGTCGTCTCTCCTCATCCTCGCCTGTTGGGCCTAAACCCATCCACGTGTAGATACAGGTACACGACACTAGCTCTTGCGTCATACTACCGCTGAGCCGTGTTTGCCTTGTTCTTCGATCGAAGGAAGACGTTAGTGACCACGAAACAATGTAGCCTCAGTTCAGTGGAGATACCTTACCTTGAGGATACCTTGAGGTGCTTCCGGGGCTTATCGTCCCCGCGGCCCGGTCAACGACCAGGCCTCCTGGTTGCTGGACTGATCAACTAGGCTGTTGGACGCGCTGCTCGCAGCCTGACGTATGAGTCACAGCCTGGTTGATCAGGTATCCTTTGGTAGGTGCTTATCCAGTTCTCTCTTGAACACTGTGAGGGGTTTGCCAGTTATGTCCCTTATGTGTAGTGGAAGCGTGTTGAACAGTCTCGGGCCTCTGATGTTGATAGAGTCTCTCTCAGAGTACCAGTTGCACCTCTGCTTTTCAACGGAAGTATTCTGCACATCCTGCCATGGTCTTCTCGTCTCATGTGATGTTATTTCTGTGTGCAGGTTTGGGACCAGCCCCTCTAATATTTTTCCACGTGTAAAGTATTATGTATCTCTCTCGCCTGCGCTCAAGGGAATACAGATTTAGGCTCTTAAGTCGGTCCCAATAGCCTAGATGTTTTACCGAGTGGATTCTAGCAGTAAAGGACCTCTGCACGCTCTCCAGGTCAGCAATTCACCAGCAGTGAAAGGGCTGTCATTGTGCAGCAGTACTCCACTCTAGAGAGCACAAGCGTTTTGAAAAGTGTCATCATCACAGCACTTGGTACTAACTTATCGTTCATTATTTTAACGGAACTTGGCTAAATAAAGACTATACCCAACTCTACAACTTAGGTGGTTATAAAGCCATTCATAACGTAGGCCTAATAAAAAAGGTGGTGGCACAGCTATATTCTAAGAAAATTTTAAGTAGGTAAATACTTGCAAAATTTAAAAAAAAATGAAAACAGTTACATGGCAAGAAAAAAATGAGAGAAAATTGTAGGTACAGTATATTAAAGCACTTAGGTAGCTAAGATTGATTGCAATGACAGCTTGAATGGTAGTTGACAAAAATGATAGGCACAATACAGCATATGGCTAGCACATAAAAGAAGACAGCAATGAACACAATGATAAGGTTGTTTGGGTTAAATACATAAAAATTAGGAGATTGGGTAACACTAGGTACAGAGCAAATTTAAAGCTCAGTGTAGTAAACTAAGAAGATGAAATTAGGTACTTTTAGTTTTGCTTTTAAATAAGGCAAAGTTTTACAGTTTTTCAATTCACTAGGGAGTGAGTTCCATAGACTAAGTCCCTTAATTTGCATAGAGTGTTTACACAGATTAAGTTTGACCCTGGGGATATCAAAGAGATATTTATTTCTGGTGTGGTGATAATGGGTCCTATTACATCTGTCCAGGGAGAGTTTCAGAGCATGGTTTGCATTTAAGAACAGGATTTTGTAAATGTAGTTGACACAAGAGAATGTGTGGAGGGAGTTAATATTTAGCAAGTTTAGGGATTTAAACTAGGGAGCTGAGTGTTGTCTGAAAGCAGAGTTAGTTATTATTCTGATAGCAGATTTTTGCTGGGTGATGATGGGCTTAAGGTGGTTTGCAGTGCTAGACCCCCATGCACAGATACCATAATTAAGATAGGGGTAGATTAGTGCATAATATAGTGAGAGGAGAGAGGAGTTAGGAACATAATATCTGATTTTGGAGAGTATACCAACTGTCTTAGAGACTTTCTTAGTTATGTGTTATGTGTTTGATTGATTTATTAATCTTGTTTATCTGTATCTATTGCTACCCAGTCTCCCAATCTTTATGTACCCAATCTGAACATCTTTACCATAGTGATCATTGCTGTCTTATATGTGCTGTCAATCTGCTGTATAGTGTCTATTAATCTTTTAAATTACCAATTAAGCTGTCAGTGTAATCAATCAGAGCTTTAATATATCAATGTGCTTTAATATACTTACAAAGCTCTCTCATCTCATTTTTCTCTTGCAATGTATTTGTTATCATTTATCAATTCTGATAGAACTTACCTACTTAAAATTATCTGTTAGATTAAGGACCTGCCCGAAACGCTGCGCGTACTAGTGGCTTTACAAGATTGTAATACTGTCCTATTCAATGTATTCTCACAAACCCATGTACCTTCTTGTATATAAATAAATAAAAATAAATAAATAATAAAAAATAAAAAAATGTTGAATGTGGGTGCTGAAGTTGAGTCTCTTGTCAAGGAATAGACCAAGAAACTTGCCATCATTTTTATTACTGATAATAATAATAATAAATATAATAAATATGTTTATTCAGGTAAGGTATATACATACAAGTGATGTTACATTAATGGATCGAATTATAGATAGAGCTAGTACATACAATGCCTAAAGCCACTATTACGCAATGCGTTTCGGGCAGGAAGAACATTAATATCTAGAACTTAATACTAATTGAGCATAAAGAATAAAATGTGTTGAGAACAAATACAAATAAAGATAAAAAAAAGTGGGAACATGACTGAAAAAGCAGCACAAATACAAAAGGTTGACAAACAGCATTGATTAAAAAAAAAAAAAATAACAGACATGGGTTGACAATAGAGGGGTAAGGTAGGTTACAGGGAATTTATTAGGTAGTGTTTAGTTTTAATCTTAAACTGGTTGAGAGAGGTACAGTCTTTAACATGGTTGGGAGGTCATTCCACATTCTGGGTCCCTTGATTTGTAGAGCATTTCTAGTTTGATTAAGCCGTACTCTTGGAATATCAAAACTGTATTTATTTCTGGTGTGGTGCTCATGGGTTCTGTTACAACCTTCAATGAAGCTTTTGAGTTCAGGATTGGCATTACAGTTCAGCGTTTTATATATGTATGATACACATGAGAGAATGTGCAGTGACTTAATATCTAACATATTCAGAGATTTGAGTAGGGGTACCGAGTGATGTCTGGGGCCAGAGTTGGATATTGTCCTAATAGCAGCTTTGTGTTGAGTAATTAGAGGACGTAAATGATTTTGGGTAGTAGAACCCCAAGCACAAATACCATAGTTGAGATATGGATAGATGAGGGAGTAATAGAGAGTCACCAGGGCAGGTCGGGGTACATAATATCTAATCTTAGAGAGAATGCCAACAGTTTTTGAAACTTTTTTTGATATATTTAGAATGTGTCCCTGGAAATTCAGCTTGTGGTCAATGAGAACGCCAAGGAACTTGCCATCTAATTTGTTACAAATTTGGGTATTGTTAATTTTGAGATTTATTTGATTAGAGGATTTATTGCCAAACAGAATATAGAAAGTTTTGTCAATGTTAAGGGTGAGTTTGTTGGCAGTTAGCCAAAGATGGACTTTATTTAGCTCAGTATTTACTGTGGCATTTAGAGCAAGGGGGTCAGGACTGGAGTAAATGAAGGTTGTGTCGTCAGCAAATAAAATTGGTTTGAGGTGTTGGGAGGCATTTGGAAGGTCATTAATGTTGATGAGAAAGAGGAGAGGGCCAAGTATGCTGCCCTGAGGAACACCAATGTTGATGGGTAGGGTGGGAGAAATTGAATTATTCACAGAAACATACTGGAGCCTGTCAGTAAGGTAAGATTTGAGGTATTGCAGGGAGTGTCCTCTGACTCCATAATGATGTAATTTAAGAAGAAGGTTTTGGTGGTTGACAGTGTCAAAAGCCTTACGCAGGTCCACAAATAACCCAACAGGGAACTCATTTTTATCAAGAGCTGCATGAATCAAGTTAATCATACTAATAAGTGCATCGTTAGTGCTTTTTTTAGGTCTGAAGCCATATTGACAAGAGCTAAGTATATTGTGTTTGGCTAGATAAGAGTATAGCTGCTTGTAGATTAGTTTTTCAAATATTTTTGACAAGTTATTCAGGATTGATATAGGTCTGTAGTTGTTAACATCTGTGAGATCACCACATTTGTGGACAGGGGTTACTCTCGCTTTCTTTAGAATATCTGGAACGGTTTGGAGTTCAAGTGACTTGTTGAAGAGCAATGCAATAGCAGGGGCTAAAGATCTGGAGGCTTTTTTTGTAAATTAAAGTTGGTATCTCCTCAAGGGCACTAGACTTGGTTTTAAGGGAAAGGATTATCTCATTGACGTCAGTGGAATTAGTAGGCTTTAGGTACAGAGACTGTGGATAGTTACCTGTAAGATAGTCCTTAACATCAGTACTGGAAGTTGGAATATCATTTGCAAGGGATGACCCAATGGAAGAGAAGAACCTATTAAACTCAATAGCAGAATCAGAGGCTGAAAGCTGACCATCGTTACTGGACAGGAGTGTTGGTTTATTATTAAAAATCTTCTTTGATCCCAATATTTGTGAGATTGTGCTCCAAGTTTTTTTAATGTTGCTCTTTATTTGGGTAAATTAATGATGTTGATGATGTTAATGTTGTCTATCTGTAGCTGAATTGCATTTGATGATTTGCTTCCAAATAAGATGTAGTAAGTCTTTTCGATGTTTAATGTTAGTTTGTTAGTTGACATCCATAAGTGGACTTTTTTAAATTCATTATTCACAACATTATTTAGTGTATATGGGTTGAGGTCTGAATAGATAAGGGTAGTATCGTCAGCAAACAATATAGGTTTGAGAATATTAGAGACATTAGGCAGATCGTTTATATATATAAGAAATAGAAGAGGTCCTAAGATACTGCCCTGTGGCACTCCAACGGTAATTAGTAGAGTGAAGAAGTTGTATCATTGATGATTACATATTGGTGTCTGTCACTAAGATAGGATCGGATGTAGTCAAGGGCAAGGCCTCGGATTCCATAATGCTGGAGTTTAAGTAAGAGGTAGTTGTGATTAACAGTATCAAAGGCTTTTCTTAGGTCAATGAAGAGTCCAATCGGAAACTCATTTTTGTCAAGGGCTGAGTAGATTATGTCAAGGAGACTAATGATTGCATCGTTGGTGCTCTTTTGGGATCGGAAGCCAAACTGGCAGGGGCTCACACCACAGTCGATATCCCAGCTTAATTCTGGCAATTGCAATATCACACTGTCTAGTGGATGTTTTATGCTGCCCGTACATATAATTCTCCGTTCTAAACATGTCATAGCTCATTATACTTTTGCTTTCTGGCCTTTGTGTGTCAGTGACTTCCCTTCTCTTTTCCCTATTTTCTGAAATATTGCAGCTTTAACAGCAGAGATTGGAATGCCCATATCCAACTCAATTTCAGGCTTATCACATATTGCAGTCTTTTGCTGCCTTGTCTGAGTCGTCATGCTGGACAACACCCACGTGAGATGGTATCCATACAAATGAGACTCTGAAACTCCTGCTCTTTGCATTAACAATGCTGTTTATAATGGATGTTATAACATTCTTAGTGTCTATTTTGCATGTTGGGTTTTAAGGGCCTGAAGAGCTGACTGAATCACAGAAAATTACTCTTCCACTGCCCTTCAGTACGTTAGTGACAAGTTGTGGTGCAGATAATTCTCCATAAGTGGAGTTTAGTTTAGTTCATTTATTATGCACACCATACCAATCTTGTGGGCGGCAGAGGCACATAAAGGGCTCAGGGACTGAACCCGACAAATTCATTTAGCTAAACAAGTTACAATTTTGAGGAGCTAGTTACAAAACTCAATACACATTGTCACATCATCATTCTTTCTTTACTATGCACCCCATACCCATCCCGTGGGCGGTGGTGTAAAGGATTACAGAGGCACATAATCGGTTCAGGAACTGACATCATCATTGGGTTTCAAGATCGACCACAAGTACAGTTTTTGGGCTCGTCGGCAGCTATTGGGTGCAGACGTGTCGTTCGTGCTGCTCGCCAGTTCCACCCTAGTGGCTGTGTGAGGAGGGTGTCCGTGGCGGCTGTGGGGGTGTTGTCCCCCGTGTGGGTGTGGTACGCCTGTTGAGTAGGCATGGTGTCTTACCGGCCTCCATTGCAGAGGACCTCGTCGGCTGGTCTGGCTTTTACGGTGCCAGTGGACTACAAGTTGGTTGGTGTTGCCCTAGTGGACGTGCTACATGTGCAGTTGTCGGAATTGGTGGGCATCCAGCTGCTTCAGGGGAACCTCGCTGTGGTCAAGTTTCGCCTTCAAGCTGCGTTTCAGGCGTTTCTGGGGCGGTGTGAGGGGCTGTTATAAATAGTGGGCTACTATGGGGGATCTAAAATTAATTAGGTGTAGGGGCAGTTAGAATAAAGATGTATCTAGTTGTGGAGATCAGTAAGGCCCGGCCCCCAATAAAAATACAAGCAGTGCTGAATAATTGGCTAAAAGACAATGTCAGTCTAGAGGTAGATCATAGATCTCCTACACAGGAAGAATGGATACTCCTTTAAACTAACTTACTTATCTATTAACCCCTTAACAACCCCCCCATATACATCCACACCAATAACAATAATAATAATTACTTTACCACACTATCTTACGTTAAAAGCCTTGGTCCACATAAGCAGGATACAAGGTTTACACTGAGAACAAGCTAGGGTAAAGTACTACTGGTTAAGAAACTGAAGCTTGATGCAGCTTAGGGTAGAGAGACCACGTGGTACCCTAACACAACACTACACTTAGGGGTACCCAAAACACTGGCAAATACTACCCCAGGTCTACACCAATCTTTCACTTCCAGAGTAGGCACACTTACAAACACAGTATTTAACTTGTAACGTACGTTTATGTTACGTTGTTGGGTTGATTAGATACACAGTGATTAGTGAGTTTCATATTTATTTAGTAGTCCTGGATACAGCAGTGTCGTAGACGTTGAGACGAAGCCTGGAGCAGAGCAGAGAGCTAAGTGAGGCCGGAGTCGTGGAGCTCTATGTGGGAGAGCGTGGCGGCTCGATTGAGAATTGTGAGTGTCTGAACTCGGGGAGCGAGAGCGTGGCGGCTCGATGCGGTGGTAGTCTGCTGTCTGCTCTGTGTCGAAGCTGTAGCGTCTTGGGTCGATTAGAACTGCCCAAGCCGAGTACTACATTCTTGACTGGAGATTGTACTGTCTTGCTGTTCTCCCATCGCTGGGTTATATGGTGATTACACCTCAGCTCCCTCCAACAAGGTGAGGAGAGTATTGGGGAAAGGATTGTAGCTTCTGTAATTAGTTATGCTATGAAGATAATGAGATAATGGAGCGAGTATAAGATTAACTCGCTACAAACTTAACTTAAGGTAAGGGAAATAAGTAAGAGGAAAGGTAGAGGAGTGCAGAGCAGCTCAGGAAGGTCTTGACCCCCACAAATGCCAGTCAGAGAAGACCGCGTCCAGCAACCAGATCAGGGCTCCCACATTGTGTGGTGCCGGGAAGAGCCTAATTGATCGTGCAGCTATACACATTAAAAATCTTCCCCTATGCATCATATTGTTACTTTACTCGTTCTAAGGATAGTTAATCTTATAACAATGTTATACTTAATCCACAACAAGCTCAAGAGTCTGAATGCTTGTGAGCAACAAGATTCGTCTTACGTCTGGCAAGGAAGATACAAACACATGCACCTCGCTATGCGTCCCACTACTATAAGGTAGTTTATTTAGCTCAATTTGACCTCTGGTTTCCAATTGAGGAACCCAGGGTCGTAACACTCCTCCCCCCTTCCGAAAAAAAAATGTGACTACTAGAATAGTAGTCATATTTTTTTGTAAGAGTATACAGAGAATAAAAAGGAAAATTTATGACATAAAAAAAATCAATCAAAAACAACAATTTCTCTGCAAGAAAAGTACAAAGGAATTCTCTGAAAGAAAAAGCACATACACAAAAAAAGAGAAAAAAAAAACAGGGAAGTAAATAAATTGGACACGGAATATTTAATGTCACAGGAGAACCTACAAAAAAAAAATAACTAAAGCATGACAGTTGGTATATGGCTTCCTGTGGCTCAGATGAATGTTACTCAGGCAAACGGGACAGAGCGTCGGCTATCACGTTGAGCCAGCCCGGTAAGTGGATAATAGACAGATTGAAGTCCTGACGTAGGTACTATGCCCACCTGAGGATGCGTTTATTCTTCTCCTTCATTTGATGCATGAAGGCTAGTGGGTTATGGTCCGTGTACACTTCCACTATATTACCTGTGAGGTAGACTTCGAACTTTTTACATGTTAACACTAGCGCCAACGCCTCTTTTTCTAACACTGAATAGTTGCGTTGCGCCTTGTCAAATTTCACAGAGTAATAATATACTGGGTGTTCCACTTGATCATCCCCAGTTTGCAACAACACTGCACCAGCACCCGAGTCAGACACGTCAACATGAATTTTAAATGGTCGGTCAAACCTTGGACTAGCAAGTTGACCAGACCACACACTAGAAGGTGAAGAGACGACGACGTTAAAACGTTTCCGTGTCATCTGCCCTTCTCTTCCTTATTTCTATGGTCTTCCTAAGACTCATAAACCTGGTGTTCCTCTTCGTCCTATCATTTCTTCACGGGGCTCTGTCAGCTATCCTCTTGCCTCCTGGCTCGCCAAAACAATGACGCCTTATCTTGGCACTTTTTCCCCTGCCCATCTTCGTCACTCTCAGGACTTCATAGAAAGACTGCGCCTGCAACCCTCTTGTAAGATGCTTAGTCTTGATGTCGACTCTCTGTTTACTAATGTTCCGCTCGATGACGTTCTCTCTTTCCTTAGACAGAAGGCATCAGAGGGCTTTCTTCCTCTCCCTCTTCCTACTGACGTTTTCCTCAATCTCATTAGACTGTGTTGACTCTAACTCTTTCTCTTTCAACGGCAAATATTACACTCAAACTTTCGGGGTTGCTATGGGTTCCCCTCTCTCCCCTGTTCTTGCTAATTTCTACATGGAATACATCGAAACTGTTCTTCTTCCTTCTATTGATACTCGTCCCTCTCTTTGGCTTCGCTATGTTGATGACATTTTTGCTTTATGGCCTCATGACCTTAATCTTTTCCAGCCTTTCCTCGCCTCTCTTAACAATCTGGTTCCTTCTATCCATTTCAAAGTTGAGTGGGAATCTAATTCCCTCCTTCCTTTTCTTGACGTTCATGTTCACAGCTCTGTGTCTGGGTTCTCTTTCTCTGTCTACTGTAAACCCATGCATAGTGGCATGTACATTCACTTCTTTTCCTACCATCCTCCTTCTGTTAAGAAAAGTGTCCTCGTCTCTCTCTTCCTCCACGCTCTACGCATCAGCGACCCTCAGTTTCTTGATTCTGAAATTGCCTTTATCTACAAATCATTCTCTCGCCTTGGTTACCCTTTGCATTTCATCAACTGTGCCTACTCTCAAGCTAAACGAAATTTCTTTCATCCTAAACCTGCTTCCAACACTAGTAGCACTGTACTATGCCTTCCCTTCATATCTGAACTCAAAACTTTTACCAATATCTTTCGTCCTCTTGACATTAAACTCGCCTTTCGGCAAACTAACACACTTCGTAGCAATCTAGTTCACACTGCTCCTCCTGCTTCTAATGCTGCTGGTGTCTACTGTATTTCCTGTTCGTCTTGTCCTCTCCAATACTTTGGCGAAACTGGCCGTACACTGAATGACAGACTTAAAGAACACAAGAGAAGTGTTAAGTCTGCAGACACTAACAATGCTCTCTTCTGCCATGTGAGGGATTCTAATCATCCAATTGATTGGACTTCCTACAAAATAATCTTTCCTGCCTCTACTCTACACAGACGCCGTCTTGTGGAATCGGCTCTAATACACAATGTACCCAACATGAACTTGAGTCCTGGCTTTGTTGCTGTGGACTCTTCCCTTTCACAGTATATACTCAAATGCTCTAATCTTTCTAACAAACGTGACCTAACTTAAGCCTACCCCTCCTATTTTTTTTCTTTCTCTTTCCTTTTCTTTATCTCTTCTCCTATGCTCCCTTGCTATCCTCTTCTTATTCCTATCTCCTCATTCGGTGGTTATAATAGGAGCTGCCTCGTATGGGCCAATAGGCCTTCTACAGCTCTTATTATTATTACGATCCCCTCTACTACACCTTACTTTGCTCCTTCTCTTGCCTATTTATTGCCCGTCTCTACTCCCTCATCACCTACATTTAAAAAGCATGATTCTCGATAGAGAGGGTGATCATCCACACCCAAATTACACTCCTGCTGCACCGTGGGAAGAGCCTACTTTCAAAATAGTAATAGAAAGTCTCCCAATGAAAAAGGCTGCCTATGATCCGACAATCCTAAGGCGCATAATAGAAGAGCAAATGTATAGCATAGCAGTAGCAGGAGCCACCCACATCTTCACAGACGGATCGGTGGACACAGAATATGAAAGTGCTGGCGCTGCTCTTTGCACGGCCAGCATACAGGCATATTGGAGACTGGGAGGACTAGTATCATCAACCCAAACTGAGCTGTTTGCCATACAACAGGCATTCGCATATGTAATTGCACAAAACACTCAAAATGCCATCATACTCACAGACTCAAAAGCTGCACTTCAAATACTAGGACAAAAACAGTGGAAAGATAACGTGGAAATAATTACCACCATTTTGTACCTTGGAGCAGTCGCTAAAGGCAAAGGACTCAACATAACCTTGAACTGGATCCCATCCCATGTTGGAATCCCATTAAATGAGAAAGCTGATGAAATTGCTAAACTGGCAACTCGTCATCCAGTGATAGATAAAACAATTCAACCCAGCCTAGAGAACATTAAAAACATCATCACCAAAAAACTCTCACACCTCAACAAAGCCTACCTACACCAGAGAATAGCTGAAGGCTCGCCCTCTGCAACATGGTATCTTCAGGCAACTAAATTAGAAAGGTTAAATATCCCAAAAGGAATCCACAGGGAAATAGCAGTTAGGTTATATAGACTACGTCTAGGTTACAGATGCAACTGGGAGATTGGTGAACCCCGACAGAGAGAGTGCATCTTCTGCCAAACTGTCACAGAAAAGCCATTACTTCACTATCTTCTAGAATGTGAAGCAACCAACGACCTTAGAAGATCTTTAAGAGTTCCTGAATCTTGCTGTGGCCACCCTGAAGCCATCAACAGAGCCACTCTCCTGGTCAACAAAGGTGTCCAGCAGCTGGACGCCCTCATAAAGACTGTGAAGCAGTATCCTCCCCCGCGATAACAGCTCGATGATTAAATGCAATCTCAGAATAATGAAAAGAATTACGGAGAAAAAAAAAATTGTACCACTTACGGGCTATTCATGCCCGTGCCACCTCTTGGGTGGCTTAATCTTTATCAATCAATCCCTCATCACACACGGGAGACATCTCCTGTCCACGAGGCTAACCATAGCCCGTGTTTCTTGCCCAGCTCCTGTGCCAGGTAAGTTACGGGCTCACCATAGCCCGTGCTACTTGGAACTTGTTCCGAGTAGCTGAATCTATAACAACAACAACAATCCCTCATCACAATCGACTTGAGAATGGTCCAGGACGGACCGAAACGTCGTCGTCTCTTCGCCTTCTAGTGTGTGGTCTGGTCAACATACTTTAGCCACGTTATTGTGACTCATCGCCTGCTTTTGGACTAGCAAGCACTGGGGCGGAAGCTAAGATTTAAATGCCTCTGCACAGTCTGATGACCACTTAAATTTAACAGCTTTCCGCAACAAGTCTGTGAGAGGAGTGGCAACACTGGAAAAGTTCTGACAAAAGCATCGATAGTATGCACACATAACCAATAAATCGTTGAATGTCCTTTTTAGACTGAAGCACGGGATACTCCAGAATGGCACTGATTTTATCTTGCCGAGGTAACACTTTTCCTTGGCCCACTTCATAACCGAGGTCTGTGGGCTTGACCAAAAACATAACACTGTGCCTTGACCAAAAAGACACTTTTTTGCATTTAAGGTTAGATTTGCACTTTTCAAAACTGTGAACAACTGGCGTAACCTAGCTATGTGGTCAGCCCAATTACTATCAAAGAGCACAATATCATCTAAATACGCCCGACAATTTGGCACATTAACGAGAAAAGAGTTCATTAGCCTCTGGAACGTGGCAGGGGCATTACGCAAGCCGAACGGTAACACTTAATACTCAAAAACACCCTCGGGTGTCACGAAGGCAGTTAGTTGTTTAGCACGTTCAGTGAGTGGGATTTGATAATACTCCCTCGAGAGATCGAATTTCGAGACGTACTTGGCGTTTCTCAACTCGTCGATGCAGTCCTCGAGGAGGGGCAACGGATAGGCATCCACAATGGTCACCTTGTTGAGCTGCCGGTAGTCGGTGCATAATCGCCAGGAGCCGTCTGGTTTGGGGACCAAAAGGCAGGGTGAGCCCCAAGAGCCCTGGCTCGGCCGGATGAGGCCGTGCTGGAGCAAGAAGTCGACCTCCTTTCGTACGATGGCCTTCTTTTCCGGACTCATCCGATAGGGTTGAAGGCGAATGGGGGTGTAGTCCGTCAACTTGACATCGTTATAAATGGCATCAGTCTGGGTCAGGACCTCCCTGAACAGACTGGAGAATTCGTCAAGCAACGACTGCACCTCTTCACGTTGGGACATCTGCAAATGGGACAGTCCCTCCTCCACAGCATTCACAGAACTAGAATTATTGAGAATAAGATTAGTTGGGTCCCCAGAACAATTATCCCCTCCCTCACTGGAAATGGAAACATTGGTTAGTGCAATGGGCCTGGGGCCCTGGAACTTCTTCAGCCGATTCAAATGTACGAGCATTACCTGGTTACGCTTGTCAGAGTGTCTCACTTTGTACGTGAGGTCCCCAGTCTTTTCTGTCACAATGTAGGGGCCTTCGTACTTGTGGGACATAGTGTTCCCTAGTCGAGGCTTTAATACCAGGACAGGGTCACCAGGCTGAAATACCCGCAACTTAGCCTTAGCATCGTTTCGTTCTTTCATATTTTCTTGGGCCTTCCCAAGATACTTTAGTGCAGCAGCCTTGCAGTCCTTGAGTCTCTGGTGGTGTTGCGCAAAGAAAGCCGAACCTTCGGTTAAGGTTACGTTCCCTAACAGATTCTCCTGTAACATTTGCAAGGGTCCACGAACTTTATGGCCAAAGACTAACTCAAAAGGAGAACAACCCAGTGAACTTTTTAACCCCTCTCTAGCAGCAAACAAAACATACGGCAAGTTCTCATCCCAGAAGGTGTGGGAACTCTCGCACGATGTCTTCAACATCTGCTTCAGAGTTAGATGGAACCGTTCAATTATCCCCTGACTCTGCAGATGGTATGGGCTGGAAACCTTATGAGTTATTCCATGGTCCTTACAAAATTGTTCAAAAATATCAGATTTAAAGTTAGTACCATTGTCAGTTTGCACGACCCGAGGCAGTCCAAAAGTGGAAAAAAATTGCAACATACGAGCAACAACAGTCTTTGCTCGGATGTTCCTTACAGCAAACGCCTCTGGGTAACGGGTTGTAATACACATCGTGATTAGGTAAATATTACCAGACTTAGTTCTAGGTAATGGACCAACACAGTCCATTACCACATGAGAAAATGGTTCCTCCGGCACGACAATAGGCCTAAGAGGAGTTTTAGGTGGAGTCTGGTTTGGTTTCCCAACAAGTTGACAAGCAATACATGCATTACAAAATTTTGCCACATCGCTTTTCAGCTTGGGCCAGAAAAAATACTTGCAGATTTTGTGATAAGTAATATTAATACCTTGATGTCCCCCCATAGGATCATCATGGGCAGCTGACAAAACTCTTTCTCAATAGCAGGTCGGCAACATAACCTGGTGGACTACCTCCCACTCATTTGACAAGGGAGCACTCTAAGGTCTCCATTTTCTCATCAAAATCTGATCATTGTAGTAGTACCCAGTTGCTGCGTCTACAATTTCCTTCATAGAGACGGCTGCCTCATGACAATCTGCAAGACTGGGATCAGCTTTCTGTAACTCACTCAAGGAGGCGTCCAGGCCTTGGTCAGATGCCATTGGCCGAGGCTCAACAGTGTTCTCCTCCACCTCCTCACTACTCTCAGTAGGCGGCGGTGGCAGGCTCTCCACAATGTCCTCGGCCACGTCATCGAGTCGGGCCATGAATGTGTCCGCAAGGTCCACTTGGCTTTCCCCACTCGGAAAGTTCCTCGTGTCCTCGGGATTTACCACCTTGGCAAGCACAGGTCTGCCCTTACATTTAAGTCCCATAGACCTGGTCACCGCGCACGCAGGGTACACAACATTATCCTCTGCGGCGGGTTGATCCAGGCATACCTTAGGGGTAGGCAACATAATAGGCAGTCTGGAGTCCCCTACCTTACCCCCTGCTAAATCATTACCCAATATTTCATCAACATTAGGGAAAGGTAGGTGCGAAGTGACTCCGACTGTACAAACACCCTTGTGGAAATCTGATTCCAGGGTAACCTTATGGAGGGGTACTGCTCGAGTATCACTAGTGACACCCTCGACCAGTACCACCTCTCTAGTGTCGAGAGTGTTGGCACCTTGCAAAGCACTCTCTAAAATTAAAGTCTGGATGGCACCGGTGTCTCGGAAGATCACCACGTCCTTCCAGGAAGAATCCTCAGACAAAAGTAGTCTCCCTTTCGATAAGAATGGGGTAAACAAGTCCAACCACTGTGGGTTGGAGGTCTTACTCCCTAACCCTTCAGAAGGCTGTGCTTTGTCGAAAGCTCCTTTGATGTCGACAAATACAGAGTACTTAGCTGTGTCATTAGCCGGGTAATTAACTATACAATTTGCTGTGCTCCGTCCTTTAACAAATCCATTGACCCCCTCCCCTAACCTACCTATTTTGTGCAACAGTCTGTTTAGGATGGTCCTTTTAAGCATCTTGCAAGTGCATGACATAAGACTGATAGGTCTGTAATTGCCAGGGTCATTGGGTTTCGGTATGGGATCAATTATTGCATGTTTCCATTGTGTGGGCAACGCTCCACTTAGGAATGATTTGTTAAACAGGTGAAGTAGTGGATTCCCAGACACTTCACACAGTGCGTTGAGTATGTCGTAGGTGACGCCATCTTCACCAGGTGCTGTACTTTTACCCTTTTTCAGAGCGCCCTTTACTTCCTGGGGTGTGACTGGTTCCCCATACTCGTCATCACTAGATTGTGCTCCTGTTATCCTAATCCTTCTGTCATTATGTCAGAGGAGCTGTTCCCTGCTTACTTCTGCAGGGAGGGATGAGGAGGATGCTGCATCACTCCACTTGTGAATTAGTTCTTCAGCCTTACCCTAGGGGTCTTTGTGAGCCGCAGGCCGGGTTCTGCCCCCCCTTAGCTATCTGAATTTTTGCCCATATTTGTCTTGCAGATGTTTCTCTTCCAATGGAGCTAGTGAATTCAAGCCAATTTCTTTCCCGCTCTCTAATCTTCTCTTCCCTGGCTACCTGACACACAGTTTTGAACAGTTCTTGATTGCTTTCGGTGGGATGTCTCCGGTACTCTCTACTCATGCTTCTAACATTTGCATTGAGCATCTTTTTGTAATCGTTCTCATACCATTTTATTTTCTTCTTCTGAGGGTTACTACGCCCAGGCGTACGGCGCGGAACTCTGAGACAGTGTTCAATTTGGTTATTAAGGTCATCAACAAATGTATCAGTGTCTTCTGGGATTTTGGCCTAGCTTTTTAAATGTAGTCTGTTTAGGACTTTTCCTGTTCTTGCAGCCCAAGAGTTTCCATTGTTTTGGCGTAGTCCAACCACCAAGGCCTGCCGTACTGGGATTGGATCGGAAGAAATAATTATCTTACTGATAATTGTAACCGTCCTTTGTGATATTCTTTCTTGAAGAGAGGGCAAACCCGTCTCCAGTCTAAGAGTTTCAAGCCTGGTCCACATGGGGGCTCCCAGTGCGGCTCTCATAGCATTGTTTTGGGCAACTTCAAGCTTTTTCCACTGTTGGTGTGATAGATTTGTGAGTGCAGGTGCGGCATAATCGATCACTGATCTAGCTGCCTGTACATAGTATGTGCGAAGGACTTGCAGATTAGCTCCTCCAGAGAGGGAGGTTAGCGAAGAAAAACCACCACCACCACGTTATGCGGTTATCTTGAGGTTATCTTGAGATGATTTTGGGGCTTTTTAGTGTCCCCGGGGCCCGGTCCTCGACCAGGCCTCCACCCCCAGGAAGCAGCCCGTGACAGCTGACTAACACCCAGGTACCTATTTTACTGCAAGGTAACAGGGGCATAGGGTGAGAGAAACTCTGCCCATTGTTTCTCGCCGGCGCCTGGGATCGAACCCAGGACCACAGGATCACAAGTCCAGCATGCTGTCCGCTCGGTCGACCGGGGGTAATTGGTTCCACAAATCAACAACCTTGTTACAGAACCAGTATTTACCCAAGTCTTACCTAAATCTAAACATCAAATTTATACCCATTGCTTCGTGTTCTGTCTTGTGTTGAAACTTTTAATACCCTATTAATATCCCCTTTGTTATGTCCATTCATCCACTTGTAAACCTCTATCATGTCACCCCTAACTCTTCGCCTTTCCAGTGAATGCAATTTAAGCTTTGTTAATCTTTCTTCATATGAAAGATTTCTAATTTGGGGAATTAACTTTGCCATCCTACGCTGGACGCGTTCAAGTGAATTTATATACATTCTATAGTACGGCGACCAAAACTGAACTGCATAATCTAAATGGGGCCTAACTAGAGCAAGATATAACTGAAGAACAACACCAGGTGTCTTGTTACTAATGCTTCGATTAATAAATCCCAGTGTCATATTTGCCTTATTATGAACATTCATGCATTGATCCTTTTGTTTTAAATTCTTACTAATCATAACTCCCAAAGCCCTTTCGCAATCCGACTTCGCAATCTCAACACCATCTTTGTTGACATCAGGTTCGAATCCTCGTCATGGCCCTTGTGGATTTGTTTAACACCATCTAGCTCGTATCTTGTAACTCTATCATCATTCATTAGCCTCAGAATTTTGCATTTATCAGCATTAAACTGCATCTGCCAATCTTTTGACCATTTCAGAACCCTATTTAGATCAACTTGAAGTGATAGTGAGTCTTCTTCCATGTTAATTTCCCTACCGATTTTTGTATCATCTGCAAATTTGCTGATGTTGCTACTCAAACCTGAATCTAAACCATTTATATTAAAAAGATAGAGGCTTATGGTATTGGGGGGTGCTATATTAAGATGGGTTAGGGTATGGCTATACCCCATGTGGACCAGGCTTGAAACTGTTAGACTGGAGACGGGTTTGCTCTCTCTTCAAGAAAGAATATCACAAAGGACAGCTACAATTATCAGTAAGATAATTATTTCTTCTGATCCAATCCCAGTACAGCAGGCCTTGGTGGTTGGACTAGGCCAAAACAATGGAAACTCTTGGGCTGCAAGAACAGGAAAAGTCCTAAACAGACTACATTTAAAAAGGATGATTCTTGATAGAGAGGGTGATCAACCACACCCAAATTACACTCATTCCGCACCGTGGGAAGAGCCTACTTTCAAAATAGTAATAGAAAGTCTCCCAATGAAAAAGGCTGCGTATGATCCGACAATCCTAAGGCGCATAATAGAAGAGCAAATGTATAGCATAGCAGTAGCAGGAGCCACCCACATCTTCACAGACGGATCGGTGGACACAGAATATGAGAGTGCTGGCGCTGCTCTTTGCACGGCTAGCGTACAGGCATACTGGAGACTGGGAGGACTAGTATCATCAACCCAAACTGAGCTGTTTGCCATACAACAGGCATTCGCATATGTGATTGCACAAAACACTCAAAATGCAATCGTACACACAGACTCAAAAGCTGCACTTCAAATACTAGGACAAAAACAGTGGAAAGATAACGTGGAAATAATTACCACCATTTTGTATCTTGGAGCAGTCGCTAAAGGCAAAGGACTCAACATAACCTTGAACTGGATCCCATCCCATGTTGGAATCCCATTAAATGAGAAAGCTGATGAAATTGCTAAATTGGCAACTCGTCATCCAGTGATACATTAAAAAAACTTGGAGCACAATTTCACAAATATTGGGATCAAAGAAGATTTTAAATAACAAACCAACACTCCTGTCCAATAACGATGGTCAGCTTTCAGCCTCTGATTCTGCTATTGAGTTCAATAGGTTCTTCTCTTCCATTGGGTCATCCCTTGCAAATGACATTCCATCTTCCAGTACTGATGTTAAGGACTATCTGACAGGTAACTATCCACAATCTCTGTACCTAAAGCCTATAAATTCCGCTGACGTTAATGAGATAATCCTTTCACTTAAAACCAAGTCTAGTGCCCTTGAGGAGATACCAACTTTAATTTACAAAAAAGCCTCCAGATCTTTAGCGCCTGCTATTGCATTCTCTTCAACAAGTCACTTGAACTCCAAACCTTTCCAGATATTCTAAAAAAAGCGAGAGTAACCCCTGTCCACAAATGTGGTGATCTCACAGATGTTAACAACTACAGACCTATATCAATCCTGCCTAACGTGTCAAAAATATTTGAAAAACTAATCTACAAGCAGTTTTACTCTTATCTAGCCAAACACAATATACTTAGCTCTTGTCAATATGGTTTCAGACCCAAAAAGCACTAATGATGCACTTATTAGTATGATTAACTTGATTCATGCAGCTCTTGACAAAAATGAGTTTCCTGTTGGGTTATTTGTAGACCTGCGTAAGGCATTTGACACTGTCAACCACCAAAACCTTCTTCTTAAATTACATCATTACGGAGTCAGAGGACACTCCCTTCAATACCTCAATTCTTACCTTACAGACAGGCTCCAGTATGTATCTATGAATAATTCTAGTTCTCTCACCCTACCCATCAACATCGGTGTTCCTCAGGGCAGCATACTTGGCCCTCTCCTCTTTCTCATCTACATTAATGACCTTCCAAATGCCTCCCAACACCTCAAACCAATTCTATTTGCTGATGACACAACCTTCATTTACTCCAGTCCTGACCCCCTTGCTCTAAATGCCACAGTAAATACTGAGTTAAACAAAGTCCATCTTTGGCTAACAGCCAACAAACTCACCCTTAACATTGACAAAACTTTCTATATTCTGTTTGGCAATAAATCATCAAATCAAATAAATTTCAGAATAAACAATACCCAAATTTGTAACAAAATAGATGGCAAATTCCTTGGCGTTCTCATTGACCATAAGCTGAATTTCCAGGGACACATTCTAAATATATAAAAAAAGTTTCAAAAACTGTTGGCATTCCTTCTAACATCAGATATTATGTACGCCGCCCTGCCCTGGTGATGCTCTATTACTCCTCATCTATCCATATCTCAACTATGGTATTTGTGCTTGGGGTTCTACTACCCAAAATCATTTACGTCCTCTAATTACTCAACACAAGGCTGCTATTAGGACAATATCCAACTCTAGCCCAGACATCACTCGGAACCCCTTCTCAAATCTCTGAATATGTTAGACATTAAGTCACTGCACATTCTCTCATGTGTATTATACATATATAAAACCCTGAACTGTAATGCCAATCCTGACCTCAAAAGCTTCATTGAAGGTTGTAACAGAACCCATGAGCACCACACCAGAAACAATACAGTTTTGATATTCCAAGAGTACGACTTAATCAAACTAGAAATGCTCTACAAATCAAGGACCCAGAATGTGGAATGACCTTCCCAATCATGTTAAAGACTGTACCTCTCTCAACCAGTTTAAGATAAAAACTAAACACTACCTAATAAATTCCTGTAACCTACCTTACCCCTGTATTGTCAACCCATGTCTGTTTTTTTAAAACACTGCTGTTTGTCGACCTAATTATATTTGTGCTGCTTTTTCAGCCATGTTCCCCCCTTTTTTATTTTTATTTTTATTTGTTCTCACACATTTTACTTTAACTCAATTAGTATTAAGTTTTAGTCTTTAATGTTTTTCCTGCCCGAAACGCTTTGCGTAATAGTGGCTTTAGGCATTGTATGTACTAGCTCTATCTATAAAACC
>WNGS01147045.1:0-13316 GCA_020271785.1 Procambarus virginalis | reverse complement strand
CATTACAGAGGTACACACCTGGGGTTTTTCCGTGACGATCAGGTTGTTCGGTTGCAGGTCTTCTGCCAAGTCGTTGCCTAGGAGAAATTGCACTCCAGGCATGGGAAAAGGCTTTCCCTGACGGCGACTTGGACTTCACCGGTCACGAAGGGACAATCCAGGTGGACTCTGATGAGAGGATAAGAAGTAGTAGCATGAGGTCAGTGATGAAGACAGTTTCTCCGTGTAGGCGAATTGGGCACAGCTAATTTCAATAGTATTGATTGAAGAGCCGCTGTGTCCCTCAGATCTTAAGTTTAAAACGTCCCTCAGAATCTGAACCGTTGGTCTTGACGGTTCCAGGATACAGATGCTTACTGAGAGAGAAGATCATTAACATGAACACCAACATTCATTACAGGCTTACCGGATTAGGAGGAGTCTGTTTTGGGTTTGTGGATTCAGTATTACCTTTGTATTGAGACTTACCACATTTTCTATGGTTGTCCATAGAGTCTACAATACTTAGTACAGTTGCGAGGTAGCTTGGACTGCACTCACTTTCTCGTACTATACCAAGACTTCTTACTGTCGGTGGTTCTGGTGTCAGGCCGGGCGATGAGGCTGTAAGTGTCAGCCGACTTCTCACATTTCACTAGGTCGGTCTCTCTTGTCTGCTAATATAAACGGACAGGAGGAGGTACACGCCTTAAGAATTCTTCAACTAACATGAGGTTGACGAGTTCTGCAAAAGTAGAGACATGTGCTGCTTCCAACCATTTCATAAAATATCGCCGTTGGTATTGGCAAATTCTAAAGGTGGTGGTACTTGCCTTCATGTAATCACGGAATTTACGTCGGTAGCTTTCGGTGGAGAGAAGGTAGGCGTCCAACACTGCTTGCTTCAGGTGTCTGGTAGTCATTCTCAAACGCCAAAGTACTGAGTTGACTGCTGTCTCCCTGTAAGATGTACTCTCGGAGAAGGTAGCCCATTGGTCGGCAGCCAGCTAAGTTGATTAGCAAGGGTCTCAAGGTTGTAAAAAGACGTCAATCTCTGACTCTACGAACGGTGGCATTAACTTACTTGCATGAGAGGACATTGAAACTTGGAGGAAGACTAGCTGCAGCTTGTTGGCGTTGAGCTTGGTGGGTAGTTTCCAACGCAAGTTCTTTTTGCCGACATGCTAGAGCCGTGTCTGCTTGCTGCTTGTCATGCTCGCTGTGGGAGTAGGTCTCCCAAGATCCTCCCACAGCTGACTTGAATGGCTCATTGCAGTGCACAGTGCACTGATCTTCGCGCACAAAGCCTATTTCCCTTAATCCTGGATAGTTTTCTGGCATGTTGGGTATCTCCAGAATGCCCATTAACCAGGAATACTTTCGTAATACGTAGGCCGCCTATGTCCAGACAGGAAGTAGATACAGGGAGCTAAGCATACTGGCCACAAGCAGTGAGTACCATGCTGGAGGGACCGAGGGGAGACGCCAGCAGCGTCTGACCTCTGGGGTCAACCGGCGCGATGTTGAATAACAGCTTGACGTGTTCATGACGTCACTCCTGCTACTGCTCATCGAACGAGCTAATATGATTGGTTCCCGCTCATTTGCTGCAATGCTATTGGTCAAATTGTAACTCTTTTGTGTGTGCCACAACGCCCGGAGCTTCAGGCAAGATTCATTCTTGTGAGGGATCTCTTGCAAAGTGGACGTATTCTTTCTACCACCGGCCAATGACTGAACCGTCTATTCCTCACCGTCAAGTTAACTCAGCGTCTCTTGCGATATACCACACACTCGCCCAGAATCACGAGTGCGAATATATTGTTTAGAAGCCTAAAGTGACAAATCTCCAGAGCGAAACAGACTGGTATAACCCTGGTGACAAAGATCATCGTGAGTGACCTAGAGTGAACTAAGGCAGTGCCGCCGCCTAAGTAACCTGTGTGTGTGACTTTACCACAAGTGTACCTGCATGGTATACCACAACAGCCGCCAGCTCGCCGCCAGCCGCCGCCGCCCTCACTCCTACGTGACGTCACCACCTTACGCCCCCAGTGCCAGTGTGTGCGCGTGTGTCTGTCTGTTAAGCATACAGCACGCCGTACTCACGAAATCATCTCAAGATACTGCGAGTACCCTCCGTGTCTACGAGCGAAACCAGCTGTCAGGCCACCTACGAGTGCTTGTATAAATGTGCCTGACTGAGTGGTGAGTAAGGAAAGGTACCTTATCTGTAAGTACAAGATCTTGTCATTGTTTTTGTGTCTGTGTTGATCTGAGGGATCAACCACAGTTCTCACATTCTTATACCTGTCGCAGGTTATAGGTGAATCGACGGTGTATGCGTGTTATCTATGTGGTATCACTGCATTTCACTCGTCTGTGAATGTGAGCTTCACATACACCACACATTTAGTTGTGTGTGATTATTATGTGCATGTTATTGCCTGTCCCATTGACAGTGCCTTTGGTTTTTGCATATCATCATTACCGAGTATCCGGTTGGAACTCTGGTGATCCCTTTGCATACCGGCAGTTAGGTTGCCGTGTTAGTGATTGGCTGTCAACTGTGTTAAGTTAGGTGTTTCTCAACGAGTGGATACGAGTCGATTAGCCAGACGTCAAGAGTCTCGCTAATGCAACCATAGCTTTGCTGACGCCAATCTAAAGTAAATCAAGCACCCTGTGTATTAGGGTTAAGTTAGTAAATAAAACTACTGTTAAGTTTTATGCGGTGTTTCCGTTGAACCACTTCTGAATACTGCCAATATACTACCCAGCCTTCAGCTCTAAGTGTCTTCAACACCGAGTTGCCTAATTCACTAAACTATAAATGTGATGAGGACCCTAGGAGTCCCTTAAAGTGTTACATCATTGAGGAGATTCCAACGACCAACGTGAAGCAGGACCAGGTGAGGCTAGTCTGAGAAGAGACCACAAGGACTCTAACTCGACCTTGCTCCCAGGCCCTGTACGGTGCTCTCGCATTTTCTATTCTGCTAATTCCGACAGCTTTGTGAAGCGTCTGCCACATGTACATTGGCGACGTACGCATTGCAGTCGTGACAGCAAAAAAAGAAACACCCCCACATCTGGCGCCCAACGTGTTAGGCTTAGTTGGAACCTATGAGCTAGGTTGTTCAGTAAAATTTCGCACTTAAATTTTCCCTGAAAATTCAAAAGTGACGAGCAGTATTCAGAGGATGTTTAACACCCTGTTAGGTACACACACCACCAGTATGTCTGAGTGTGTAGAGTACAAACAGCGCTACCTGCAACTTCACCTGGCCTTAACCGCTCGTAGACCTGACGACTACGACACTCTTACTGAGCTAGTGTAAGGAACGAGTGGAACAGCCCATGAGGGCCGTGGAAGAGGTGATGCTACAAGCACACATGCAGGGTAGTGCTGAGGTGGCGTGCACGAGTCTCATCACACTGGATGAAGCTATCGGTGGTGAGACCCCAGTGGGAGATAACACAGTGGGAGAGACCCCAGTGAGAGACACTTGGAGGTAGAGTCCCCTGTGGGTGACGTCACCGAGAATGATGTCACTAGAACAGGGGTCCAAACTATGGCCCGCGGCCACATCCGGCCCGCCACATAATTTCATCCGGCCCGCCAACAAATCCCTGTGTGGTGGCCTTGAAAAATAATTATCGTACGAATGGCATCGCAGAATTATTCAAAGCTGGGGCTGCTGACTGGTGGCGCTCAGCCCGAGTCAGTTTTCCTCTCTCTCGATAGTGTGACGCACAGATACAAGTACTGGTAGGTATGTGTTGTGCATTACAACCAATCAGTTGTGTATAACTGTATATTGTGGGGATGGAGGGCGAGTGGGGCTTCGCTGCTTCTGTTTCAGGGAGCACAAACACTGTACAATATTCTTTTCTCTTTACTTTGACAATACCTTTATCTTAGTTATACAAATAGCAATAATACTATTGTAGCCAAAAATATTGCATGTTTAAAATAGTTAAAATGGTAACCATTAAGTTTATCAACGAAAGCTGTTGCCATAATATTTCCACTTTATAATAATATGCTATGCTTTTTAACACCACATACAAGCTAACTATCGAGCAAATTTGTCTGATGATCACTTGAAATCAATTCTTACATTTGCTCATCTAATCTGGAACCTGATTTTAATGAAATTTTGAAGTCAAAACGACAGTATCATTCGTCACACTAATTTGGTGCATAAAACTAAAGGCAGGAATCTATTTAGTTTACCCTAATTTTTTCCAAAAGATATGTTTTAATTTTTCCATGTTTATACTTTAATATTTGAGAAATTAAATTACTGGCACTGATTTTTTTTTCATTTTTTATTCCTTCGGCCCGCATAAATATGGGAAATATATAATGTGGCCCTTACATTGAAAGTTTGGAGACCCCTGCACTAGAATCACGCGCGCTGCGGAAGAAAACGGAGTCACGCGGGAATCTAGCCCTTTAAATACTCCGTTGGGGGGATTCTATGGGGAAGAATCTCGGCCCAAAAGGTCCTTGTGGACGACACCAACTCAAAGAGTAGGTATTACAGGCTCGCAATTATTCACCTTAGAGGAATACCGTAACCAAGTTAGGGAGTTGGGATTCGAAGGGAATAAAGTAGCAGAGCAAGCTATGAAACTCTGGACTGATCAGCAGGACAGAGAAAGCAAACTGTGGACTGATCAGCAAGAGAGAGAAAACAAACGCTGGACTGATCAGCAGAACCGAGAAAGTACTGAACGCATAGCTCGCATGCAGTTGCAAGTAAGGCAGGATGACCAGACAAGTGGTCGTTCAACGGAGACTAACGTTGAACAAGGTAAGACTGTCAAACTACCTAAACTAGCTAACTTTGATGAGAGGGACGACTCGATGGATGCATACATCAAGCGTTTCGAAGGTCACGCCGCTGATTGCGGGTGGGAAAGATCAAAGTGGGCACTCGCTCTTAGTGCATTGTTAAAGGGTAGGGCATTAACTATCTACCACAGTCTGGGTCCGCACCAGCGCGGAGATTACGAGGCATTGACAACAGCGCTGCTGAACGGTTTTGGCATAACTGCAGACCGGATGCTAGAGAATTTCCGTAGGGCTCAATTGCAAAAAGGTGAGACATATGTGCTCATGTTACAGCGGTTAGAATCGAGTCTAAACCGTTACTGTGAACTCATGGAGACTGCTCCTGGGAGCATGGAGTTCTATCAACTGATGATTCGTGAACAGTTCTTAGAAGCATGCGAATCGTCTCTGCGTGTCAAGCTCAAAGAGCAAGAAATTGTGTCAAATCTGTCTATGGCCAAGCAAGCTGATCTGTGGGCTGGGGCCAGGAGACAGGTGAAAGGGGTGAAGCCGCACGAGAAGCATCATGCTACAGGTATTGGCGATAGAGCTAAGCTTAAGACTGGTGTGTCGGGGGAGCAGGGAAACTCCTCCAACAAGCATGTGCACAAGTGCTACACCTGTGGTAAGCCAGGTCATCGTGCAGCTGATTGCAAGGTAAAACCGAAATCAGGTTACATAGCAGGTGTGAGCTCAAGTGGTAAGAATCATCCCAACGTTGGAAAGGATCCACTAGCTTGGACCCTTGAGGTGGTGGACGGAAATGTTAACGGAAAATCGGCGAAAATCTTCCGTGACAAAGGCGCCACTACTCACATGGTAAGAAAGAGCCTAGTACAGCCAGGATCTGAGACAGGTAGACATATCTATGTCAAATTCCCAAATGGCTATACTAAAGAGATGGTGGAGGTGTATGTGTGGGTCGACACACCTTACATCAAAGGTAAAATCCGTGCCGTTCAACAGGAACGTGCTGTATATGGACTTTTATTGGGAAATGTTCCCGGAATCTCTGATTGCCCGAGTCCACCCTCGAAGAAAACGGGGGAGCGTGAGGCCGCTGCCTCAGCTGTATGCAGCCGTCCTCAGCCAGCTGATGCCACGGGTGACTCGCCCGGGGATGACGTCACAGGGAGTGACCACACCCTCACCCAGCTGAAGAGTAAGGGAGAGAAGGTAAGCTGTGAAGTTATGGAGAAAGAAGCAAAACCTCTGGTTGAAGAAACAGCAACTCCATTAACAGGTAACTCGCTCGTGGCAGCTGTCACTACGAGGTCACAGAGCAACAAGCCGACTCGCCCAGAAAAACCTTTGAAATTACGAGACATTCAGGGAGTGTCTGCAAAGGAGTTTATTGATGCCCAAGGGAGCGACCCAACACTAGCCCAGATACGTAAGTATGCTGAGGAGAAAAGGGTTTTCCAACACCAGGAACGCAAGTACTGGTACTTGCACCATAATGGGAAACTGGTGCGCAGAGTTGAGACGCCCCACGATACTTGGGACCAACTCGTTGTTCCACAGGAGCATAGACTGGCTGTGTTTCGCTTAGGTCATGAAGCTCTGATGGGAGGTCATATGGGTCACGCAAAGACCAGTGCGAGGATACAAGCTGTGTTCTACTGGCCAGGAATTACTGGGGAAATACAGCGTTACACTCGCTCGTGTGACACCTGTCAGCGCACCACTGATCGAGGACGGGTGAAGCCCGGGAAGCTTCAGCCCTTCCCCATCATTGATCAGCCGTTCAAGCTGGTCAGCATTGATCTGGTTGGTCCGATCATACCGAGTGCAACGGACGGCAGTAAGTACATCCTGACCATGGTCGATCACGCAACAAGGTACCCAGAAGCAGCTGCCCTGAAGAACATCGAGACGTCAACGGTAGCGGAAGCCTTGGTAGGTTTTTTCAGTCGCCTTGGTATACCTGAGTGGATCCATAGCGACCGAGGGACACAGTTTACCAGCGAGATGATGGACCAAGTCAGACGTCTGCTCACAGCGAGAGCATCCCTCACCACGCCTTATCATGCTATGGGAAACGGTTTGGTAGAACGCTTCAATGGCACTCTCAAGAAGATGTTGAAGAGAATGTGCATCGAACAGCCTCGGGAGTGGCCCAGGTATATCAACCCTTTGTTGTTTGCCTACAGGGAGGTGCCACAGGCTAGCACAGGGTTCTCACCCTTCGAGCTTTTGTACGGTCGCACAGTTAAAGGCCCTCTGCAGGTACTGAGGAACCTGTGGGAAGGCGATGACTGTACCCCTGAAACCAAGACGACGTACGAGTACGTCATCGATCTACGGGAACGGCTGGAGAACACCTGTCAGCTGGCTCGAGAACAGCTAGCAAAAGCAAAGGAGTACCAGAAGCAAACATACGACAAAAAAGCAAAAGAACGCAAGTTCAGTGTAGGTGACAAGGTACTTTTGTTACTTCCCACCAGCAAGAACAAGCTCTTGCTGCAGTGGAAGGGCCCATTCACGGTAGTGGAGTGCTCGCACTCGTTAAACTACGTGCTCGACGTCGATGGTGCCAGGAAGAAGTACCACGTCAACATGCTCAAACGCTACGAGGACCCTCCTGTAGATGTATCAACAAAGCCGAAGAAGCATGTAAGACGTAAAAACAGGAGAGGACCACGGGCCTCGACATCGACAGAGCCGATCGACAACCCACTGCTCTCAGCAGTAGGTGCTGACTGGTTGAGTAGGTCAGGGGTGATTAACGAGACGTCGAACGAGGGAGACATGAGCGAGGAAATGCAACGCGAATCACCGGACACTGGTTCCCAGTGTGTCTCTGATGTTTCAGGCATGACACAGGTGGAGAGAGGCAGTGGACAGACCAGCGCCACTCAGGGTTTCGAGGCGTTGAGCCGACCCAGACCTGGAGCTACGTCCGACCACAGTGCCTGCTCAAAACCTGAACAGATAGCCACATGTGATCCGGTGACTGAAGAAATTCCTCACTTACCAGAAGAGAATAGTCTAGACGAGGCCCCGCCTCGCCTAGCTGTATAGAAAACGGGGTCCGCTGGACCCGGCCGCGCAAAGTGCACTCAGTTTGTGCACATGTCATCAGCGGTGTGAGTTGAACGAGCACCACGCTGTGGAGCTCGATCTTTGTTGGGGGGTGATGTGGGAGTATGTCTCCCAAGATCCTCCCACAGCTGACTTGAATGGCTCATTGCAGTGCACAGTGCACTGATCTTCGTGCACAAAGCCTATTTCCCTTAATCCTGGATAGTTTTCTGGCATGTTGGGTATCTCCAGAATGCCCATTTAACCAGGAACACTTTCGTAATACGTAGGCCGCCGTATGTCCAGGCAGGAAGTAGATACAGGGAGTTAAGCATACTGGCCACCAAGGGTCAGTGAGTACATGCCTGGAGGAGAGTGGGACCGAGGGGAGACGCCAGCAGCGTCTGACCTCTGGGGTCAACCGGCGCGATGTTGAATAACAGCTATGACGTGTTCATGACGTCACTCCTGCTACTGCTCATCGAACGAGCTAATATGATTGGTTCCCGCTCATTTGCTGCAATGCTATTGGTCAATTGTAACTCTTTTGTGTGTGCCCACGAGACGCCCGAGCTTCAGGCAAGATTCATTCTTGTGAGGGATCTCTTGCAAAGTGGACGTGTTCTGTTCTACCGGCCAATAGACTGAACACCGTCTATTCCTCACCGTCAAGTTAACTCAGCGTCTTTGCGATATACCACACACTCGCCCAGAATCACGAGTGCGAATATATTGTTTAGAAGCCTAAAGTGACAAATCTCCAGAGCGAAACAGACTGGTATCAGGTACCCCTGGTGACAAAGATCGTCGTGAGTGACCTAGAGTGAACTAAGGCAGTGCCGCCGCCTAAGTAACCTGTGTGTGTGACTTTACCACAAGTGTACCTGCATGGTGTACCACAGCAGCCGCCAGCCGCCACTCATCCTGAGCGTGTACCTCAGTACCTCGCCGCCCGCCGCCGCCGCCGCCAGCCGCCGCCGCCGTCACTCCTACGTGACGTCACCACCGCCAGTGCCAGTGTGTGTGCGTGTGTCTGTCTGTTAAGCATACAGCACGCCCTACTCACGAAATCATCTCAAGATACTGCGAGTACCCTCCGTGTCTACGAGCGAAACCAGCTGTCAGGCCACCTACGAGTGCTTGTATAAATGTGCCTGACTGAGTGAGTGAGTAAGGAAAGGTACCTTATCTGTAAGTACAAGATCTTGTCATTGTTTATTGTGTCTGTGTTGATCTGAGGGATCAACCACAGTTCTCACCTTCTTATACCTGTCGCAGGTTATAGGTGAATCGACGGTGAATGCGTGTTTATCTGTGTGGTATCACGGCATTTCACTCGTCTGTGAATGTGAGCTTCACATACACCACACATTTAGTATTGTGTGATTATTTTGTGCATGTTATTGCCTGTCCCATTGACAGTGCCTTTGTGTTTATTGCATATCATCATTACCGAGTATCCGGTTGGAACTCTTGTGATCCCTTTGCATACCGGCAGTTAGGTTGCCGTGTTAATTATTGGCTGTCAACTGTGTTAAGTTAGGTGTTTCTCCACGAGTGGATACGAGTCGATTAGCCAGACGTCAAGAGTCTCGCTAATGCAACCACAGCTTTGCTGACGCCAATCGAAAGTAAATCAAGCACCCTGTGTATTAGTGGTTAAGTTAGTAAATAAACTACTGTTAAGCTTTATGCGGTGTTTCCGTTGAACCACTTCTGAATACTGCCAATATTACTCAAGCCTTCAGCTCTAAGTGTCTTCAACACCGAGTTGCCTAATTCACTAAACTATAACTGTGATGAGGACCCTAGGAGTCCCTTAAAGTGTTACATCATTGAGGAGATTCCAACGACCAACGTGGAGCAGGACCAGGTAAGGCTAGTCTGAGAAGAGACCCACAAGGACTCTAACTCGACCTTGCTCCCAGGCCCTGTACGGTTGCTCTCGTATTTTCTATTCTGCTAATTTCGACAGCTTCGCGAAGCATCTGCCACATGTACATTGGCGACGTACGCATTGCAGTCGTGACAGCAAAAAAGAAACACACCCACACTTATATTCTATTGTGACTCGGCATGGTATGCCTACATTCTTGGACTACCTAATTTATTTTGGAACCATTTAGTGTTTCACTTGTTTTTCGAAACTCAGTTTCAACTAATTAGTAGGATTTTCTTGCCTTTATCCTCCCACAGTGAGTACCGGGTACAAGATTTCCTGCGACCTTAATCAATTATCATCTTGACTTAACTTTAATTATTAAAAATTTCACAGGATAGGTAGCAGTTGCCACGTTTCCTGTTTCTGACATTCACCATATCACCACAGTATATTCGTGTCACAGTTATTTGCTAATTACACCATGTTTCGTATGCAAGCTTTCAAGACAGATCCAGAAGGTGAAATAGGGAACTTACGTCATGCTAGGAGGGTCGAATTGATAACTCTTGCACATGAGTATCACTTGAAAGTTCCCGATAGAGCCAACAAATATGCCATACATAATGATACTGGATCATCTTTTGGATGAAGGGACTATAGATTCTGATACTCACAAACAATATACTATTTCAGATAAGCATGATTTGACAGCAATGAAACTTAAAATCGAGCTTGCAAAGCTCGAGAAGGAGCAACAGCAAGCCGCCCTACAACAACAGCAAGCCGCCATACAGCAACAAAAGGAAGCAGCTGCCATCAGAAAAGAAGAGCAAGAACGCGAGCTCCAGTTCAAGAAAGAAGAAATCCGCCTCAAAGAGCGAGAGGCCGCACTGAGGAAAGAAGAGAGTGAAAGAGAGGCCCTCCTCCTCAAAGGACAGCAAGAACGTGAGTTGGCCTTATTCAAAGAGCATGAAAAAGTACAACTTGAAACAAGACGACAACAACTAGAGATGCAACGCGAACACGACAAACGGCAAGCGGAAGCGGCTCTAGAATGTCATGAAAGAGAACTCACGATGGACAATACACACCAAGCTCAACTCCAGCAAGCTGCAGCTAGTCTTCCTCCAAGTTTCAATATCTCCCATGCAAGTAAGTTAATGCCACCGTTCATAGAAAAGGAGGTTGATGTTTTTTTCACGACTTTTGAAACCCTTGCTAATCAACTTAGTTGGCCTGACGACCAATGGGCTACCCTTCTCCGAGTACATTTAACAGGTAGAGCAGCAGTCACACTCAGCACTTTGGCATCCGAAAACGACTACACAACCCTGAAACAAGCTGTGTTGGACGCCTACCTCCTCTCCACCGAAAGCTATCGACGAAGGTTCCGTGACTACGTGAAGGCAAGTACCACCACCTTCTTAGAATTTGCTAACACCAAACGGAGATATTTCATGAAATGACTGGAGGCCGCACATGTCTCTACTTTTCCAGAGCTCGTCAACCTCATGCTGGTTGAAGAATTCTTGAGGCGTGTACCTCCTCCTGTCCGCCTATACTTAGCAGACAGGGAAGAGACCGATTTGGTGAAATGCGCGAAGTCAGCTGACACTTACAGCTTCACCCACCGGCTGACACCAGAACCTACCAGTAAGAAGTCTTGGTACAGTTACGAGAAAGTGAGCCCAGATCAAGGTACCTCTCAACTGTACTGTAGGTATTGTCGAATATATGGACATACCATAGAAAAATGTGGTAAGTCCCAATCTAAAGGTAACACAGAACCCACTAAGCCCAAACCTACTCACCCTAAGTCCGGTAAGCCTGTAATGAATGTTGGTGTTCATGTTAATGATCTCTCTCTCCTTAACAAGCATCTGTATCCAGGAACTATCACTACCCACGGTTTAGATTCTGAGGGACGTTTCGGACTTAAGATCTTGAGGGACACAGCAGCTCTTCAATCGATCGTCTTGAAATCAGCTGTGCCCAACGTCGCCTACACAGGAGAGACTGTATTCATCACTGACCTTACTGCTACTACTCCTTATCCTCTTGCCAGAGTCCACCTGGATTGTCCCTTCGTGACCGGTGAAGTCCAAGTCGCCGTCAGGGAAAAGCCTTTTCCCATACCTGGAGTGCAACTTCTCCTGGGCAACGACTTGGCAGAAGACCTGCAACCGACCAACCTGATCGTCAAGGACAAACCCCAGGTGGGTAACTCTGTGTTGGATAATCCGATTTTTAAGCATGTTCCAGCAAAGGTTCAAGAGAGTGATGAAGTTTCTCCTCCTGTTATGGTGGCCCCCGTGCTCAAGCAGCACGACCGCAGACAGCTGACTCTACTACTACCGCTGTCCCTCAAGACCCTTCGAAACTACCCCCAAATCTGACTGCTTTGGAGTTGTAAGTTACAGAGAGAAGATCTTACCTTGACACCATTATTCTTTCAGGCTGAGACCCAATCCGACAGTGTTCCTGGGTTCTTCTTGGAGAACGAATTACTCTATCGCAGGTATAGACCCAGTAAACTGAAGGAGAGGACGATTGGGCAAACGTTGAACAACTAGTGATCCTACCAGCCTGCGGCCCACGATTCTACACCTGGCCCATGGAGCTCTATCACACTACGGGTTTAACAAGACATACCATGGGATTCGCAAGACTACTACTGGCCAGGTATGGTAATGATGTAAAGCAACATGTTAACAATGCCACGTGTGTCAGAACACAGGTAAACCAACGTTTCATTCCCAAGCACCACTGACACCCATCCAGGTGCCTGAGGAACCATTCCACAGACTTATTATTGACTGTGTTGGTCCTTTGCCTCGGACCAGTGCCGGCAACGCCTATATCTAACCATCCTGTGTCCTACCACCAATTCCCCTAGCAGTTCCAGTGAGAAACATTACGGCTGCTACAGTGGTGAAGAATTTACTGAAGATCTTCACCCAGTATGGATTTCCGAGGAGAGATTCAGAGCGATTGTGGCACCAACTTCACCATGATCTCTTCAAACGGACTCTGGAGGAGTTCAACATCAAACAGGTACTGTCCAGCCCCTATCATCCCTGCTTCACAGGGTTCTCTTGACGTAGTCATCAGACTATCAGGCACTCTTAAAAAAGTTTTGTAATGAGACCTCAAAGGATTGGGATAGGCAACTTGATCTCATCATGTGTATTTTCAGAAGTCTTCCCAACGAGTCACTAGGAGTATCTCCTTATGAGATGCTCTATGAACGTAAGTGCCGTACACCTCTCAAGGCTTTCAAGGATTCTCTACGTGATGCCACCTTCAGTGAGCATCAGAATGTGCCCCAGTTCTTCAAAACCTCCGACACATTCTAGAGAGGGTCCTTCCTTTGCCAGAAACAACCTACTGAAAGCCCAAGAGAGGATGAAGACTCGTACGACCAGCACTGCAAGTAAGGAAGTTTAAACCGGAGACTTAGTTTGTTGCCTATTTCCCTATCCCACGTTCTCCTTTACAAACAGTTTTCAGGACCCTCCGTGTTAAGGAGTGCCGGAATAACTACAACTACGTTCCCCGAGACCCCCGATAGGCGGCGGAAGACCCCTG
>WNGS01147043.1:0-13055 GCA_020271785.1 Procambarus virginalis | reverse complement strand
AGATTGTGTGGTAAAGTCAGTATTCTATTGTTATTGGTGTGATTGTGTATGGGGTTGTTAAGGGGTTAATAAATAAGTAAGTTTGAACAGAGTATCCCTTGTTCCTGTGTGGGAGTACAATGATCTATCCCTAGACCAACCGGGTTTAGTAGCAAGCATTTATTACTGTGGATATTTTATTTTGGGGCGCGGCCTTTTAGTTCTCCCATATTTTTGATACCTCTGTATTCTACTTACACTTACCCCTTAATAGTACCAGTTCCCCATAAGCAAGCCCACCACACCTTTCATAACAACACCAGAACAATGTATAATCATTTCATGGTATACAACACATTGAGAAAGAATTAGGTTAATCCAAAACTTTGGGTTTTAATACCTTACACATTTTTGGGTCTTTCCTTCACCTTCATTTCCAGCACTAGGGTATTACAGTAAGTTGTTCCATTATTATTTTTATTATATTTTTAATTTTTATTTTTTATTATTATATATTATTATTAACAGCAGGAGTGGGGGGGGGGGTTATGGTTTATTATTTCTTTATTTATCTATTTATATATATATACAAGAAGGTACATTGGGGGTTAAGAGAGAACATGGAGTTTAAGTTGAAATTACAATCTTGTAAAGCCACTAGCACACATACCGTTTCGGGCAAGTCCTTAAACTAACCTTAGAGCAAATCGTTAAACTAACAGAAAGTTTTAGAGACATAGAGTAAAATTGATAAAAGTGTTTAACAGTTACTTTACAGCTTTACAAGTACAGGTGATTTTAAGTACGATAATTACAGTAAAATTGTCAACAAAGATTGTTTACAGGTACATTGCAAGAATTTTTGACACAAAAGCAGATCAGAATAATACACAATAATAACAATACACATAATGAACAAGGAATCCTAAGTACATAGGAAAACATCTCAGGGTTATACATTGGCTCACTGAAGCACAATATGAGGATCATTACAAGGAGTAATGCCATAGAATATGCACTCAGTACAGCAACCATGATAACAGATGATCTAAGACTACAAGGGTGAAGAATATGGCTTAGGTACAAAAAATAGGGGATTGGGTAGCACTAGAAACAGTGTGAATATAAAACTCTAGGCAAAAGACTATGAAGATGAAATTAGGTACTTTTAGGTTTTATTTTTGAATAAGGCAAAAGGTGGACAGCTTTCCAGTTCATTAGGGAGTGAGTTCCATAGACTAGGTCCCTTTATTTGCATAGAGTGTTTACACAAATTTAGTTGGACTGTGGGATATCAAAGAGATATTTAGGTCAGGCGTGGTGATTATGTGCTTTATTACATCTGTCCAGGAAGAGTTTCAGAACAAGGTTTGCACTTAAAAAAAGGGTTTTATAAATGTAATTGACACGAGAGAATGTATGGAGTAAATTTATGTTTAGCATGTTTAGGGATTTAAACAGGGGAGCTGTGTGTTGCCTGAAAGCAGAGTTTGTTATTATTCAGAGAGCAGATTTCTGCTGGGTGATGATGGGATTGAGGTAGTTTGCAGAGGTTGAACCCAAGCACAGATACCATAGGTAAGATAGGGATAGATAAGTGCATAATAGAGTGAGAGCAGAGCAGAGTAGGGTACATAATATCTGATCTTAGAGAGTAGACTAACTGTTTTAGAAACCTTTTTAGTTACTTGTTGAATGTGGGTGATGAAGTTGAGTCTCTTGTATAGGTATAGGCCAAAGAACTTTCCATCATTTTATTGCTAATGTTTACATTATCAATCTGAAGCTAAATTGCATTTGTTGATTTGCTTCCAAATAAGATGTAGTAGGTCTTTTCTATGTTTAGTGTAAGTTTGTTGGTTGACATCCATAATTGGACGTTTTTTAGTTCATTGTTTACAACATTATTTAATATGAATGGGTTACATGAGTACATGAGTACATGAGAGTAGTATCATCAGCAAACAATATAGGTTTAAGCATGTTAGAAACATTAGGCAGATCATTGATGTATATAAGAAATAGGAGAGGTCCTAGGATGCTGCCCTGTGGCACCTCTACGGTTAGTGGTAGAGTAGGAGAGGTTACGTCATTGATGGCCACATATTGGTGTCTGTTACTAAGATAAGATCGGATATAGTTCAGGGCAAGGCCACGGATTCCATAATGTTGGAGTTTAAGTAACAGGTAGTTATGGTTAATAGTACCAAAAGCCTTTCTCAGGTCAATGAAGAGTCCAATCGGAAACTCACTTTTGTCAAGGGCTGAGTAGATTAATCTGAGTAGATTTGGTTCACATGTCCACATTCCAATGCCCCCTTCCCAGGGCTGGGGGTGCATGGGTGTACAATAAACTACTCATGCACCTCCGGTGGCAGCCTGTCGAAGGCGTAAGTGGAGCCTTAACAGTTTGTCATGATAATTAGTTATGGCTCTTATTTTGATTATGGGTCCGTAATCCAGTTAAGCCTTTATTCTTAATTTATATTACAAAAATATATTTATATTTACAATGCTGGTAAAATACACTTCTTGATGATGAGTATGGAGTACAAATGAACTCATTGTGTACCCTATACTCACAGGATGAGTATAAGGTACACAATAAACTACCTCTCATGATGGGTATGGGTTGCACAAGAAACTATCGCCCAGAGAATGAGTATGGAGAGCAAAGTAAACAAAGATTCACACGATGAGAAAGGGTTAAAATATAAAAAATAATATACACGTGGAAGATACTGGAGGCCAAGTACTAAATCTACACGGTAAAAATAACAACATACTGGAGTGAACGATTTGGAAGAAAAATATAGAATAGAACCAATGAAGAGTAGGGGGTGCCATAGGCACAGTCAGAGAAAACTGAATAAACATCAGAGGTCCACGGTTGTTCAACATCCTCTCAGCGAGCATAAAAAATATTGCCGGAACAACCGTGGACGTCTTCAAGAAAAAACTAGATCATTTTCTCCAAGGAGCGTCGGACCCAACTGGCTGTGGTGGATATGTGGGCCTGCGGGCCGCTGCAAGCAAAAACCTGGTGGACCAAACTCTCCCAAGTCAATCTTGGCCTCGGCCACGGCTAGGGAGTAGAAGAACTCCCAGAACCCCATCAACCAGGTATCAACCAGGTTGCACAATGTCCTATGACTCACAGGATGAGTATGAAGTGCACAATAAACTACAGGTCACAGGATGGGTATGGGTTGCACAATAAACTACTGCACAGAGGATGAGTATGGGGTGCACGTAAACAGACTCACAGGATGAGTATGGGTGCACAATAAACTACCACTCATAGGATGTGTCTGTGATATTCGTGCTCTATAGTAGGGTAACTAAAATACACCTATGTTTCAAAAATTAATAGTGACAAATATTTGCAAATATTTTTTATGTTTCCAATTTTCTGATGATATAGAACATATCATCATATATATATAGAGGGGTCCCAGTAGTACAGTTGTGTTCGTTCTCGACGAATTATTGAGAATTCCAGGTTCGAATCCTGGGTGGGACAGAAATGGTTGGGTACATTTCCTTTCACGTAATGCGACTGTTCACCTAGCAGTAAGTAGTTACTCAGGAATTAGTCAGCTTGTTGTAGGGTTTCATTCTGGGCGGGGTCAGTAATTTGACCTTAGGGATGACCTTGATAAAAGCGTAACGTGTATGAATATACTCTGGTTTCCCGTCCCCCAGCACAATGAATTATTATAATTATAATATTATGATTTATAATTTAGTTCTTAAAAGCGATCCTGCGTCATAATTAATATACGTCTATCTTTACCTCTGTCTTGTGTATTAAAGTTACAAACTTTTTATAAGTTTATTAATTACTGTCTATATATGATGATGATGATGATCCTATACAATTAACCACTTAACTGCGCCAACCGAGTATTCTCGGTCGGCGGGAAACTACGCCAACCGAGAAAACTCTTTTTGATTTTTCGGTACCCATTCTAAATATGTACGAGGTTGGTTGTGTGCGAAATGAACTCTTAGAACCTCTAGTGAGAGGCAGCCATCTTGGAAAAAATCCCAGAATTCCCTACAACTGCTGGCTGGGTTAGTACAGAGTGAGCAACAATGTGTGGTGCACGCGCCTCTGACTCCCAAACACCTGTCCAACGCAGTGTTGAAAGATGTGCTCTGTCTGTGAAATTCAAACTTTATTGTTTGTAGAACATAAGGGACATAATATTGTTGAAGCTAGGCGCAATTAGGCCCTAACACATAGGTCAGATGCTCGTGATACAGCACCTACGAGGACTATACAGCAAGAGTATCCAGTTGTAGCTCTGAGCCCTTGCTCACCCAAGCTATCTCCAATTTATAACGATGATACATAGATGAATCGTTTTCTGCGTTCAGTGATGGTGCATCTGATACGAGTAGCATAGGTGAACAGTGTTAGCGGCTTACATGGTGGTGTTTTCCATAGATATTTTCAAGAATAGCTGAGTCTCTTCCAGACTGACATGGACACACTTTGAGGCTAGCTGAATCTCTTTCTGACTGACGGACATTCTTTGAGGCTAGCTGAATCTCTTCCTGTGTGAGACCTTACAAAGCGATCTTTTCAATACTACCTTACAAATTGATCTTTTCCTATAATCTTTTCAATACTACCTTATGTTTTGCAAGCTTGGCTACATACCACCTACAAGTACTAAAGCCAAGGGTGTACGTGAGTGTCATTTGCAAGCACACAGAACGAAGAAACATGAAGTGAAAATCGATCTGTATTTGGTGCAACGAGAGTGAAGTCTCGCTGTGCACCATGGACTACTTCGTTGATTATTACTCACTTCCGAAGTACTGAGTGTGTAATACAGTGTGTTGCTGTGTAAATAGTGTGTGAAAATGTACACATTGTACTTTTAGTGAATTTTTAGCAAGTAATATTGCGACAATAAACATTTATTGTGGGCACATTACTGACACATGTATCACAGTTCCATGGAACATTATAAACGTTCTACTGTATACATATTGTAAAGGACATAAATTTGCATCTTATACGATAAAAAAAATAAAACCGAGTTGAAAATACATAGAACAAATAATTGAAAATATATTTGTGGCAACAACCGGTGCTTGAATGGCCTGTGCGCAACCCGTCCTCACAAATTCGTATAGTCAATATTGACTAATTAGTTACCTGCATAGGTGACATACTAAACATAATAGTTACCCTTGAAAAGCTTCATAAAACACCGACCTTACTTAACCTACTTAGTATGTTAAAATAAGCATCTTATAGCTTCGTAATTACAATTGTTACTTAACCTATTATAGTTATAGGTTAGGTAATAATTGTAATTAAGAAGCAATAAGATGCTTATCTTAACATATTAAGTAGGTTAGGTAAGGTCGGTGTTTTCTATAAGCTTTTCAAGGGAAACTTATGTTAAGTATGTCACCTATGCACTTATTTAATAAGTCAATATTGACTATATGAATTTGCGAGGACGGGTTGCTGCGCGACAATGTATGGGCGTGTCACGCACGGACGACCAGCCCCTGATGATATCACAGCGCACCTTGTCCATGTCCCCACAACGAAAGTAAGTGGAATTTTGTATTTACTTTTACATAGACATATTCAGGGAAGGGAATTTATCATTTTACGAAGAAAAAAGAATCTTTTGGGAATGATTTATATCATGCGGACGGAGAATTTCACAATAAACTCGGCGCAGCACGGTGGTTAAGAAAGTATTGCAACTTTATAGGAAATTGTTAAACCCAAAATATATCTTAGTTCTTATACTTGAGATATTGTTATTATAAACGTTTGAAAACAAAGTTTATATCTGTATTGAAATATAAAACATTAACGTTTTTTACGCATCTCTCTGAATTACATATTTTTTCGGAATTGCGAAGCCTGTATTGCCCGCCTGGCAGGATACTGATGCAATGGAGGTTTTCATGTGTGAGGATACCGGTGATGGTGTTGTATTGGGTATTTATTTAACTATATCTTGGCATTCATTTAAGATATATTTTCCTTGAAATGTAGTTACATTATCGTCTACATCTGTCTTTATGCTGACATATAGACCTTTAATGTTACTTTGCATATATGCAAATGAATTACACAATTGATTGGCTTGTTTGCAGGCCTTCACAGTCCCTGAGGTAGCCATCACGTAACTGTAGCAAGTAGATTATCACAATAATATACTCGCTCCAAACACATTAGCCTAATGAGAGAAGCAAAGCTCTTCTTAGTACTAATTATGGAACTCAAACCTTTTCCTACTTGCAGTTAATATTCCTGCCAACCTTTGGAGAACGGTGAGGCCCGACCATATAAGCAGCAGATAGCGAATAATAAGAAGTCTACTTTCGTATGAAAGTAGACTTCTAAAAAGAAAGTAGAAAGTAGACAGACGTCGTATGAAGCCAGTCTGCCAGTGTAGCTAGCTGGGCTAATGGGGTGTCATCAGCCATACTGAATAGGGCCGGTTGAATGTGTTTTGTACAGAGTTGTATACAGAGTGATCTCACAATCTCGCTGGGGGCTGGGACTGTTCCGGTATGCATTATAAACTGAATATGCCGCAGAAGCTGGGCTGGTGTTTTGTCTGCTAATCTTTTGTCAGTGAGGAGATGATCCCTTTGTTGAATGCGGCGTTTCATCGCTGCCTGTAGAAGAGCGGCTTTCAATGCGGTGCACGTCCTGGTGTCTGGTGATGGTGCGGTGATGACAGTGGAGGCAGTGTGCATAGCCTTCGAGAAAAGTGTTGGCAACATACAGGAATATCGGGCTTCCTCAGTCGTAATTTCGTGGTGGTCAAAAATAGCCTCCATCTGCATGAACCAAACTTCTGGTTCATCTGCGTTGTATGCTGGAAACCTGGTAGATAAATCCATGATGAAGATATAGTTTGCGACTAGGTGTTCTTGTCACTCCGGGGTCACCAATGTAACGGTTCTATTGTTACGTAAAGTATGGTGACAATAAACACAGACACTAAGAGAATATACAGATTTAGTCGAGTATACAGAAGTACGCAGGTAATACTTTGGTGAGCAATGGTGTGAGTTGAGCGAACTGACAGTCGGTACAGTATCTGGACGCCATCTTGGCTTGAGGGGAGGTGTATCACTGCCGACCTGGTCCTGCTATTTGAGGGGTTTCCTCCTGCTGTACAGTCAGATAGGCCTACCTTTGTATGTAAACAGGGATGCAAGATATTGTAGAGTAGTTATGCAGACTTTGGAGGTATTCTTTAAGAGAGAGTCCAGGTTTAAATCTATGTGTTATCGGTGGATAGCTGTGGTGGCTGTGCACGGTTCCAGGTTTGAGACGGAGAGCCTTACGGTATCTAGAGCCTGCTTGGGGGGGTTACATCACTTCATAATGACCTTGTGTTGTAAGTAACAACATTTCATATGTGTAATATCGTGTGTTTTATACATATAAATTTGTGTCTTTGAACTTGGCTGTTTACCTTACTCTTTGATGTGCCCTAGGCTCAAGTACAATCATCTATTCCCATTGACAACATTTAAAGGTCCACCACCACTAAATTTTTAACAGGCCTCTGAGACACAGCTATGACAAAGGTTTTTGACACACGCACCATGACACAATTGGGGGACTGTCCGGAGCACCTCACTTGTTGAGCAATGTCATGTTCACAGAAAATGGTACCATCCGTTTTCTATGTGCGGCGGCTGGACGCGACTAGAGGAGGTAAACAAGAGCGCACAGGACACCTGCCAAGCTTGGGAGCCATAGTCATGTAATCGTTTATAAGTATTAAAGTCAGTAACTAGGAATGACTTTACATCAACCTTACTACCAAGACTATCTCGGCTATATACAGACACCACACTGGCGACGAGGATGAACTGGGAACGCAGGTATTTTGTTCAACAAAACACAAGGAAGGAGCATGCTGTCTCGCCCAGAGGAGGAAGGAGAAGCTGTCTGTGAGCACCATACCCGATGCTGTATGCAACCCCATGCTGTGTGCTGACTGTTGCTGTGTGCTGATCGTTGCTGTGTGCTGATCGTTGCTGTGTGCTGGCCGTTGCTGTGTGCTGGCCAATGCTGTGTGCTACCCCAAGTTGTGCTGACTCAAGCTGTGTACTTAGTAATCTGCGAGGCGACGCTGTGTACGAAACGACGCTTTGATGCAGTGTACAAAACCCGATGTTTTGGTTACGAAACGACGCTTTGTGCTACAAAATTCTTTACGCTGTGAACCAACTGCTGTGCCAACTGCTGCCTACTGCTGCCTACTGCTGTACCAACTGCTGCCTACTGCTGTACCAACTGCTGCCAACTGCTGCCTACTGCTGTACCAACTGCTGACAACTGCTGTACCAACTGCTAACAACTGCTGTGTTGCTGTGAGTAGGAACAACACATGTACACAAGGGCTAGGTAAGAAGTCAGTTGCTGCTGTGTTGTGCACTGTTGTGAACTTTTGCATTAAAATGCTTGTGTGCTTTGCAAAATTAAAGTAATTACAGTGAATTCTTGAATAACATATACAGTGAAGTAAGTGTTATATATTCTGAGGAACATTTTAAGTGATAAGTTTAAATTTATTCAGTAAAAATGGCAAATATACCTCAGTTTCCTGCATTTGATCCTGACTGTGACCAGACAAACCTGTCACAGAGGTGGGTCAAATGGCTTAAAAGGTTTGAAAATTTGTTGATAGTTTCTGACATCAAAAGTGCTGAAAGAAAGCGTGCCTTTCTGCTTCATTATGCAGGTGATAGAGTTTGTGACATCTTTGATACACTGAAAGACACTGGTGGTGCCAAAGATTATGACACTGCCAAGGCCAAATTAACTGAGCATTTCAAACCAAGGCAAAATACTGCTATGGAAATTATGCATTTCAGGAGAGCAAAACAACTCTCTAATGAAACTGTTGATCAATACCATACACGTCTGCAGGGTTTAGCAACCCATTGTGAGTTTGCTGATGTTGACAAAGAAATCAAACAGCAAATAATTGAAACATGCACATCTACACGTCTTCGTCGAAGAGCTCTAGAACTTGTTGATGATGAAAGTTCTCTTACCAAAATACTGGATATTGCTCGTCGAATGGAAGATGCTGCACGTGATGCTCGTGTCATGGAGTGCAGTGCCAACAACGGTTCTGCCACTGTTACTAACAGTCATGAAGTATGTAAGGTTCAGGGAGGACACCATGATCGTAGAAGATATCATGCCAAACCTAACATTAAATTGAGCCGAGAACCACATCACAACTGGAGTCATGGAACAAGACTCAAGCAGTCACAACGACTCACATCAGAGGTTGTCAACAATAAATGTTACAATTGTGGAGGAGACTACCCACACCAAGATAATGTTTGTCCAGCACAAGGTAAGAAGTGCTATGAGTGTAGAAAACTAAATCATTTTGGTGCTAACTAAATCATCGACTAAGACCTTTGTTCGATGGTACCCATGTAGAAGTTCGCAAACAGAACACCTAGGTGAGAACCCATGGCGACCCCATCTACTTGCTTATACATGTGCCCATCCGGGCTCAAGAAGGGTGCCTCTTTATTACAAGCTTGAAGTAGTTTCCTTAGAATGCTTTCTGGTATGTCAAGAGGAGTACAAGCTGGATCACGATACACTCTGTCCACTATCATCCTATCATCGCTGTCAGCCTCAAAGAACTCAGTATATAGGCAAGCCAACAACATCTCTTTCCAGGTGATTAACGATGCATAAGCAACAGGGCTCTATCAAGGAACGTATAATCTCTCCCCACAATCAGACCATCACCAGAGAAGTCTTAACAAAAAACACAGAAATCATCGATAGATACAGCGATAGCAGGCGGCTTGATATCTGCGAGGCACTACACATTAAGAAGTCAACACCAGCAATCAACAGCCAATTAATGCACAATTATATTCTACCCACTTCAAGACTTCGCTCCAATATAGAAGCATCAAGAAATATGGGCCAATAGGCCCTCTGCAGTTACTTCTATTCTTCCCTTTAGCTTATACCCATTGTTTCGTGTTCTGTGTTGTGTTGAAAGTTTGTTTTCACCTCATCCAAAACTATTGTAACATATCACCTCACCCAAATGCAGGTATAAAATCGAAGCTGTTTAACTCTGTTCAGTTATAGTTGTGTGTGTGTAAACTAAAGTCTTTGAAAATGTAATAAGTTTTACGAAACGCGCTCAAGTGTCGCGTCAGACTAGAAATAAAAATGAATTTTGGAGAACTGATTTTTCAATTACCATCGACAGTAAAAAGAAACACAAGAAATATAGAGAAAATTCGTGTTAGAATTATTAATCTTACTTTTTCGGTCATATTTAATAATATATGTCTACAGGAAAGACTGCTACCAAAATATACTAATATATATATATATATATATATATATACTATATATATATAATATATATATATATATATATATATATATATATATATATATATATATATATATATATATATATATATATATATATATATATATATATATATATATATATATATATATATATATATATACATATATATATATATATATATATATATATATATATATATATATATATATATATATATATATATATATATATATATATATATATATATATATATATATATATATATCATTAGGAAGTTTTGATTATCTGGGTAAGTTGTCAGCTTATATGAACTAATAGCTAGTGTGGCTTGTATACTGGGTACATCCGGCCTCTTACCCTTGACCGTGGCGGTAACTTTATGGTCAGGATGCCACAAATATTTACAGTGGGGCTCGGTCAGTCAATATAATTCCTATGACATCACTCAACTTATGTATTCTGCTCTCGTATTGACAATTTGAATGATATCAAGAACATTTTGAATATCTTCTGGCATAGATGGTGCTATAGTTGATTGTTGTTCAAGACCTGTCCAGTGGGTGGAAACTGGTCTCATTAGCACCTCTCAGATTGGTGAAAAGAAATTCTTGCTGCAAGAATGTGTTCTCAGACCTAACTAGGGTAACTAAAATACACATTTCCTAAATAAATACTTTAATTATAAATATTTGAAAATATAGGGTATGTTTCCGAATTCCTGATGATATTGTGGTTTATAATTAAGTTCTTAATAGTGATCCTATCCTGCATCATAATTTACATACGTATCTACTTGTGTGTTAAAATGACTACATTTTTATGTTAATTTCTAAGTGTAAATGATGATGATGATAAAGTTCAATAAATGTAAGTAAGTAAGAACATAAGAATGAAGGTAAGTGCAGATGACCTACTGGCCCATACGAGGCAGCTCCTCATATGGAGCTGAATGGGCACAAGGCAGGAAGGCTATGTAGCGCAATCAAATAAAGGTATTATTGAAACTTTATAGGAAAACGTTAAATCCTAAACATATCTTTATTCTTATTCTTTAAATATTGTATACTTTGCTCTCTCCAGCGTACTTCTGCACCTGCTGGCAAGTGGTGCGGTGCGATGTGCAGGTGGAGAACATTACTGGGTGAGCTGGCAGGTGGTGCGGTGCGATGTGCAGGTGGAGATCATTACTGGGTGAGCTGGCAGGTGGTGTTCACTGCTAGATGACCTGCTGTTCACCTAGCAGTAATTAGGTACCTGGGAGCTAGTTAACTGTTGTAGGGATGTATATTCAGAGGCACTGTATACAATGTTCACAACTGTTACGACTCTGGGTTCTTTAGATGGAAACTAGAGGTCAAATTTTAAGCTTATTAAAATACCAGACAGTAAACACGCTTCGCGAGCTGCATATGTCGTATCTTCCCTGCCAGTCGTAAGACTATTCTTGTTCTCAAAGAGTATTTAAAGATTGAGCTTGGGGTTGATTATTAAATAATAAATAGGCACCAACTATGTTTACTAATACTGTCTAATCATTTGTAAAGTAAACCTGAGTAAACTTTGTATCGGGTATGATTAGTTGAAGAGTCTGCCGGCAGCATTAGCTTTCGGAGAGGGAGACGAGAGACTCGCGCGGCCTTCTCTGCTGGCTGTCTGTGGTGCTAGGACGTGCTCCTCCTTCCTCTTAGTTCTTTATTTCTGTGTCTTAATCGGGTTAAGTAATTTATGTGCATTGTTGGTTATAGTCTGGCAAATCCTTGTTCTATGTGTAGAATAGTATACTTGGGGTGTAGTAGGTGTGTTTAAGTGTTTATCTGTATAGTTATTCCATAGAGGGTCTCAGTGGAAACACATGGTCTCCTACCCTAAGCTGACTCTAACTTAAAGGGTTTTATAATAGAGCTTTACCCTAGCTTGTTTTCAGTGTAAAACCTTGTATCCTGCTTATGTGGACCAAGGCTTTTAACGTAAGATTGTGTGGTAAAGTCAGTATTCTATTGTTATTGGTGTGATTGTGTATGGGGGGTTGTTAAGGGGTTAATAAATAAGTAAGTTTGAACAGAGTATCCCTTGTTCCTGTGTGGGAGTACAATGATCATCCCTAGACCAACCGGGTTTAGTAGCAAGCATTTATTACTGTGGATATTTTTTTTGGGGGCCGGGCCTTTTAGTTCTCCCATATTTTTGATACCTCTGTATTCTACTTACACTTACCCCTTAATAGTACCGTTCCCCCATAGCAAGCCCACCACACCTTTCATAACAACAACAGAACAATGTATAATCATTTCATGGTATACAACACATTGGAAAGAATTAAGGTTAATCCAAAAATTTGGGTTTTAATACACTTACACATTTTTGGGTCTTTCCTTCACCTTCATTCCAGCACTAGGTATTACAGTAAGTTGTTCCATTATTATTTTATTAATATTTGAATTTTTATTTTTTATTATTATATATATTATTATTAACAGCAGGAGTGGGGGGGGGGTTATGGTTTATTTATTCTTTATTTATCTATTTATATATATATACAAGAAGGTACATGGGGGTTAAGAGAGAACATGGAGTTTAAGTTGAATATACAATCTTGTAAAGCCACTAGCACACATACCGTTTCGGGCAAGTCCTTAAACTAACCTTAGAGCAAATCGTTAAACTAACAGAAAGTTTTAGAGACATAGAGTAAAATTG
>WNGS01147032.1:0-15329 GCA_020271785.1 Procambarus virginalis | reverse complement strand
ACGAATGGTTGATTGAACCATACATTGATTTAACTTGTGATACTGCAATAACTTACGCATATGATATCAGATTGTCGCATAATTATCATTATTAAGAACTCCAACACCCAGTCATACGGCATGTCAGTTTATGTTATTAATTCATTACATATGCGACGATAATCTGTAGATTTATACGCGTTAATTAAGTTGTAAATTCACATTAAATACAATTATTTTCAATCATACCATTCGTACCTCTTACAATAGCGCACCTAAGATATTGATATTAGGGGTGAGAGGAACCCTGTTTTTATTGCATATTTTCGACGTTCATCCATTAGAGACCTCGATAAATTAGCGAGTAAGATTTTGATTAGGAGAGAAACCTTTTTTTTATTGCATATTTCGACGTTTCTGCCGGATTAGAGCGGTTTTAAGTCTATTCAGACTAGTTGCCGTTCCTCCTACGCATCAGCTCTAATGCGGCTGAAACGTCGAAATATGCAATAAAAACAGGGTTTCTCTCCTAATCAATATCTTAGTCGCTATTGTAACGAGGTACGAATGGTTGATTGAAATTAATGTATTAATGTGAATTTACAATTAATTACGCGTATACATCAGATTTGTCGCATATGTAATGAATTAATAACAATAAACTGTCAATCCTTAAAAACATGGGAAAAACGACGAGATAGTCCATTATTCGTTCACATCACACAAATAAATGTTTTTTCATTAGAATAACTAAAATGTTCCAGATTTTCCGTGTATGTTACAGAAAGAAGATGTACTGCAAAAACAGCTCTAATGCGGCTGAAATTTCGAAATATGCAATAAAATCAGGGTTTCTCTCCTTAGATTCGGATTGTCAGTTTATTGTTATTAATTCATTACATATGCAACAAATCTGATGTATACGCTTAATTGATTGCAAATTCACATTAAATACATTATTTCAATCAACCATTCGTACCTCGTTAAATTAGCGAGTAAGATATTGATTAGGAGAGAAACTTTGTTTTTATTGCATATTTCGACGTTTCAGCCGGATTAGAGCGGTTTAAGCTCTAATCAGACAAGTTGCCGTTGCCTCCTACGCATCAGCTCTAATGCGGCTGAAACGTCGAAACATGCAATAAAAACAGGGTTTCTCTCATGATCAATATATTACTCGCTATTTTAACAAGGTACGATTGGTTGATTGAATATATGTAGTGAATTCGTTCACTACATGCGAGAGCGGGGGTTTACACCCGCCGTTTACCCGTTGGAGCTTTCTCTGTGCCAGAATTTTGAAGAATAGGTGCCAGAATATTTTGGAGCCAAATTCTGGCTCTCTGCATGCATTCGCAGTTTGAAATATGACTTTTATACCGAAAATATGCCAATTACTGAAAGCAGCGAGGGATCACATTTTGCCCAAACCGTCCCTGCAGTTTTCAAAATATCCCAAACATCACAAATTCGACGCTTGAACCATATTTTGGAGCCAAATTCTGGCTCTCTGCACGTATTCGCAGTTTGAAATTACGAATTTTTTTAACCGAAAATATGCCAATTACTGAGAGCGGCGAAGGGTCATATTTTTCCCAAACCCCCAGTGCAGTTTTCAAAATATCCCAAACATTCCAAATTTGACTATTGAACTACATTTTTTAGCCAAATTCTGGCTCTCTGCACTCATTCGCAGTTTGATATTACGACTTTTTATTCCGTAAATATGCCAATTACTGAGAGCAGCGATGGGTTGCATTTTGCAAAAACCCCCCTGCAGTTTTAAAATATATCACAAACATCCCAAATTCGACCCTTGAGCCATTTTTTGGAGCCAAATTCTGGCCCTCAGCTTGTATTTGCAGTTTGAAATGACGATTTTTTATACCGAAAATATGCCAATTACTGAGAGCGGCGATGTGTCACATTTTGCCCAAACACCCCTGCAGTTTTCAAAATTTCCGAAACATCCCAAATTCGACCCTTGAGGCCGTATTTTGGAGCCAAATTCTGGCTCTCTGCATGTATTCGCAGTTTGAAATTACGAATTTTATACCGAAAACATGCCAATTACTGAAAGCAGCGAGGGATCGCATTTTGCCCAAACCCTCCCTGTAGTTTTCAAAATATTCCAAACAACCCAAAATCGACGCTTGATTCATATTTTGGAGCCAAATTCTGGCTCTCGGCACGTATTCGCAGTTTGAAATTACGAATTTTTATACCGAAAGTATGCCATATACTGAGAGCAGCGATGGGTCACATTTTGCTCAAGCCCCCCATCGCAGTTTTCAAAATATCCCAAACATCCCAAATTCGACCCTTGAGCCATATTTTGGAGTAAAATTTGGCTGTCTGCACTTATTCGCAGTTTTAAATTAAGACTTTTTATATCGAAAATATGCCAATTACTGAAACGGCGATGGATCACATTTTTCCCAAACCCTCCCTGCAGTTTTCAAAATATCCCAAACATTCCAAATTCGACGATTGAACCATATTTTGGAGCCAAATTCTGGCTCTCTGCACGTATTCGCAGTTTGAAATTACGACATTTTATACCGAAAATATGCCAATTACTGAAAGCGGCGATGGATCACATTTTTCCCAAACCCTCCCGGCAGTTTTCAAAATATCCCAAACTTCCCAAATTCGTCGCTTCTGCATTATTTTGGAGCCAAATTCCGGCTCTCTGCACGTATTCGCAGTTTGAAATTACGAATTTGATACCGATAATGTGCCAATTACTCAGAGCGGCGATAGGTCACATTTTGCCCAAACCCCCCTGCAGTTTTCAAAATATCCGAAACATCCCAAATTCGACCATTGAGCCATATTTTGGAGGCAAATTCTGGCTCTCTGCATGCATTCGCAGTTTGAAATTACGAATTTTGTACCGAAAATATGCCAATTACTGAAAGCAGCGAGGGATCGCATTTTGTCCAAAATATCCCAACTGCAGGGGTATTTGGGCAAAATGTGACCTATCGCCGCTCTCAGTTATTGGCATATTTTCGGTATAAAAAATCGTAATTTCAAACTGCGAACACACACACACATGCGCAAGGGTCGAATTTGGGATGTTTCTGATATATTTTAAAAGTGCAGGGGGGTTTGGGCAAAATGCGACCCATCGCTGCTCTCAGTAATTGGCATATTTACGGTATAAAAATTCGTAATATCAAACTGCGAATAAATGGAGAGAGCCAGAATTTGGCTCCAAAATATGGTTCAATCGTCGAATTTGGAATGTTTGGGATATTTTGAAAACTGCAGGGAGGGTTTGGGAAAAATGTGATCCATCGCCGTTTCAGTAATTGGCATATTTTCGATATAAAAAGTCTTAATTTAAAACTGCGAATAAGTGCAGACAGCCAAAATTTTACTCCAAAATATGGCTCAAGGGTCGAATTTGGGATGTTTGTGATATATTTTAAAACTGCAGGGGGGTTTTGGCAAAATGTGACCCATCACCGCTCTCAGTAATTGACATATTTTCGGTATAAAAAGTCGTAATTTCAAACTGCGAATATGTGCAGAAAGCCAGAATTTGGCTCCCAAATATGGGTCAAGTTTCGAATTTAGATAGTTTGGGATATTTTGAAAACTGCAGGGTGGGTTTCGTCAAAACGTGACCCATCGCCGCTCTCAGTAATTGCCATATTTTCGGTATAAAAATTCGTAATTTCAAACTGCGAATACGTGCAGAGAGCCAGAATTTGGCTCAAAAATATTTCTCAAGTGTCGAATTTGGGATGTTTGGAATATTTTAAAAACTGCAGGGAGGGTTTTGGCAAAATGCGATCCATCGTTGCTTTTAGTAATTGGCATATTTTCGGTATAAAAAATCGTAATTTCAAACTGCGAATACGTGCTGAGAGCCAGAATTTGGCTCCAAAATATGGTGCAAGGGTCGAATTTGGGAAGTTCTGATATATTTTAAAACTGCAGAAGGGTTTGGGCAAAATGCGACCCATCGCTGCTCTCAGAAATTGGCATATATACGGTATAGAAATTCGTAATATCAAACTGCGAATAAGTGCAGAGAGCCAGAATTTGGCTCCAAAATATGGTTCAATCGTCGAATTTGGGATGTTTGGGATATTTTGAAAACTGCAGGGAGGGTTTGGGCAATATGCGATACCTCGATGCTTTCAGTAATTGGTATATTTTCGGTATAAAAGTCGTAATTTCAAACTGCGAATACATGCAGAGAGCCAGAATTTTGCTCCAAAATATGGCTGAAGGGTCGAATTTGGGATTTCGGATATTTTGAATCAAGAGGATAACATCAGCAGCATATGCCAGGTTGGCTAACATAAGAACGGTCTTTAGAAACTTGCGTAAGAAATCTTTCAGAACATTATATACCACATATGTCAGACCAATCCTGGAGTATGCGGCTCCAGCATGGAGTCCCTATCTAGTCAAGCATAAGACTAAACTGGAAAAGGTTCAAAGGTTTGCCACCAGACTAGTACCCGAGCTGAGAGGTATGAGCTACGAGGAGCGACTGCAGGAATTAAACCTCACTTCGTTGGAAGACAGAAGAGTTAGGGGGGACATGATCACCACATTCAAGATTCTCAGGGGAATCGACAGGGTTGATAGAGACAGGCTTTTTAACAGAAGGGGCACACGCACTAGGGGACACAGGTGGAAACTGAGTGCCCAAATGAGCCACAGAGATATTAAAGAACTTTTTTAGTGTCAGAGTGGTTGACAAATGGAATGCATTAGGAAGCGATGTGGTGGAGGCTGACTCCATACACAGTTTCAAGTGTAGATATGATAGAGCCCATTAGGCTCAGGAAACTGTACACCTGTTGATTGACGGTTGAGAGGCGGGACCAAAGAGCCAGAGCTCAACCCCCGCAAGCACAACTAGGTGAGTACACACACACACCCACACACACACACACACACACACACACACACCACACACACACACACCACACACACACACACACACACACACACACACACACACACACACACACACACACACACACACACACACACACACACACACACACACACACACACGTACGGTTGACACACACACATTGACGGTTGAGAGGCGGGATTAAAGAGCCAGAGCTCAACCCCGCAAGCACAACTAGGTGAGTACAACTAGGTGAGTACACACACACACACACACACACACACACACACACACACACACACACACACACACACACACACACACACACACACACACACACACACACTGGCCCAAGGAGACTGCCAAAATATGAATACCATCAGCAGCAGTTGGTGTTCCCTGGCAGGTCACCCATCCAAGTACTAACCAAAGTCAACGTTGCTTAACTTGGAAGATGGGGTGAGAAGCAGTGTTCTCAAGGTGGTGGGTAGTATGGCCGTTGCTATTGCATACAAGTGGTAACCAATCACACGTCAGTGAGTGAGTGAGTCAAGATAATGGTATCTGAGGCGGAGGATAATCACACATGCTATCCAATTCTCCATTAATGATAGTGCTTATAGCGACTATTTATTCAAACCAACATCAAATGGACTGTTGCTCCAAAATGGAAATGTTCGGATGCCATTAATCTCGCGCAAATTGCATACAAATGTCACCCACTTACCGGTAACTAAAGAACCAAATCAAACCTCTTCAAAGCATAAATGACTAAACTCGAATTACCTTGGATATGCTCTCTTAGGCTTCATTTAGTCAATACATGTAACATCATTGAGTCGGGGGGACAGGCAGTTTATATATACACTTGTTAGGCTTATAACTCCCCAAGGTGACTAGTGACTAATCCTCACTTACTCACAAGCATGCAAGTAGCTTACTATCTCCTAGATAACTATTTAGTGCTAGGTGAATAGAGGCATTAGGTGAAAGGATGTTGGATATGCTCTCTTAGGCTTCATTTAGTCAATACATGTAACATTATTGAGTCGGGGGACAGGCAGTTTATATATACACTTGTTATGCTTATAACTCCCCAAGGTGACTAGTGACTAATCCTCACTCACCCACAAGGATGCAAGTAGCTTACTAACTCCTAGATACCTATTTACTGCTAGGTGAATAGTGGCATTAGGTGAAAGGACACGCTACCAATAATTACACCTCTGCCCGACCGGGATTCGAACCCTTGAATCGAATCGATTGTGAGTCGAGAAGGATCAAGTCAAGGATCAAGATGTTACAATCCATTTAAATTTATTAAAATTTAATACTCCATTTAAATCTAGAATTAAATCCTAGATTTAACTAGGAGTTAACTTTAAGCGATTTAATTTATTAATTAAATAAATTGATAATTGTAATTTAATTATACCCTCCCTCTCTCTCCCTCCCTCCCTTCCGTATTCACAGATACGTATTCACAGATCGTATTCACAGATACGAACACATATTCACAGATATCCATTGACACATGGATATCCATATACGGATATATACATGGATGTATATATCCATGTCCGTGTATCTTAAGGTTTTTTTAACTTATTATGTTTAGTGTTATCCACGGGGAATCCATAGGGTTCTGGGTCCAGGAAGCCATTTGTGTCCCCTCAAATTGCCTCCCTTATCCACCCACCTAGGTTCGAATCCCGTATCACACGGATTTACGTATCGCACGGAAATGTATCCGTGTGATATCCGTGTGACTATATGTTATTGTCTGTAATACACGGACATGTATCCAAGGATACACGGACACGTGTATCCATGGGGTTCTGGGTCCAGGAAGCCATTTGTGTCCCCTCAAATTGCCTCCCTTCTCCCCACCTGAAATCCAGGTGAATTGAAAGACCTGCCCGAGGTCAATGGATCCAGGTATCCGTCCGTGGGCCCCGGACTTTAACCTTTCCCCACATTCCAAGGGGTCAGTCAATCAATCTTTGGCTATCCAGAGAATCAATCGAAACTGATGCTCCTACAAGAGAGGACATCACAGAAATCTATCTGTGCCTTGTAGTTGCAATCGTTGCGACAGACTCGAACGCAGGTCTATCCGGATTAAGAACACGTTCTATCCGACTAGGCCACGCTGGAGTTGCCTTCTGAATCAAATTTGGCTCCTGTATTTATACCTCGGAGCAAGCAGGGTTAGTTAGTGTCTATTTTTAAACAATTGCAATGATTGACATGAGAAGTTGAGAGTTTGTGTTGACATTTTTCAAGGGGTCAGTCAATCAATCTTTGGCTATCCAGAGAATCAATCGAAACTGATGCTCCTACAAGAGAGGACATCACAGAAATCTATCTGTGCCCTGTAGTTGCAACCATTGCGACAGACTCGAACGCAGGTCTATCCGGATTAAGAACATGTTCTATCCGACTAGGCCACGCTGGAGTTACCTTCTGAATCAAATTTGGCTCCTGTATTTATACCTCGGAGCAAGCAGGGTTAGTTAGTGTCTATTTTTAAACAGTTGCAATGATTGACATGTGAAGTTGAGAGTTTGTGTTGACATTTAGAAATACATGGCAGCGTTATTCGATGAGGTTGCAGTCCAGTGAAGCAGTGTCATGAATGAATATAGGAGAATTTAGGCTAACTGACATGTGTATGTTTAATAGTGTGTATTAATTAATATTTAGTGTTGTGTGTCCAAATGAAGGGAACGGTTTGGCTGGGTAAATATAACGTTATCGCCGCCATTTTCTCTATTTGCCGGGAAGGGGGCGGGGTTGGGTAACGTTGAGGGTTGTAGGGATATGGTGGCCACCGTTGGGGGGGATGTTGTTGGTAGGTGGGGTCCAGGGGAGCTCCCTTGGGTCATCATGGGTTGTTGGGGGAGGAGATAGGGAGGGTTGGCAGTTAGGTATTTAAACTTAATTTTTTGAGATATTTTATATATGGTGAGGTGTTTAGGAAAGAATAAGAAAAGTGTTTGGGACTGAGCTGAGAGTATTAGTTATTGTGATTCATGTTAGAAGGAAGGTAGGTGCTTGAAATATGTAAATTATTGTTAACCACTTCATTTGATTAATAATGTATGAATTAACAGTAAGTGATTTTTGGAGATAGGAATTCAACAGCATATTGAGTGGACAAGTTTTAGCAGGCAGACAGTTAGGCAGAGAGGGAAGGGACTGACAAATACTTACAAAAATTTTTTTACATATGGTAAAGTATTATAATCACGTGTACACATTTCAGTGTGCGACATTCTTGCACACACACATACACACATACATACACGTATACATACATACGTACGTACATTCATACTTACACACACACATACATACTTACATACATACACATACACACACACACACACACACACACACACACACACACACACACACACACACACACACACACACACACACACACACACACACACACACACACACACACACACACACACACACACACACACACACACACACACACACACACAACTTAGGGTAGGCGAGGACAGGTACACAGAGAATGACAAAGAGGTGTGTGAAGAACTCAACAAAAGGTTCCAGGAGGTCTTTACAATAGAACAGGGAGATATCACGGCGCTGGGAGAGGTGGCAGCAAACCAGGTGACCTTGGATAGGTTCGAAATTACCAGAGATGAGGTCAAAAAGCACCTATTGGAGCTGGATGTGAGAAAAGCTGTTGGGCCGGATGGAATCTCGCCATGGGTATTGAAAGAGTGTGCAGGAGCACTTTGCTTACCACTCTCCATAGTGTATAGTAAGTCACTGGAAACGGGGGACCTACCAGAAATATGGAAGACTGCTAATGTAGTACCAATATACAAAAAGGGTGACAGACAAGAGGCACTGAACTACAGGCCAGTGTCCTTAACTTGTATACCATGCAAGGTGATGGAGAAGATTGTGAGAAAAAACCTAGTAACACATCTGGAGAGAAGAGACTTCGTGACAACCCATCAACATGGGTTCAGGGAGGGTAAATCTTGCCTTACAGGCTTGATAGAATTCTACGATCAGGTGACAAGAATTAAGCAAGAAAGAGAAGGGTGGGCGGACTGCATTTTTTTGGACTGTCGGAAAGCCTTTGACACAGTACCCCATAAAAGGTTGATGCATAAGCTGGAGAAACAGGCAGGAGTAACAGGTAGGGCGCTCCAGTGGATAAGGGAGTACCTAAGCAATAGGAAGCAGAGAGTTACAGTGAGGGGTGAGACCTCAGACTGGCGTGAAGTCACCAGTGGAGTCCCACAGGGCTCTGTACTTGGACCTATCCTGTTTCTGATATACGTAAATGATCTCCCAGAGGGTATAGACTCATTCCTCTCAATGTTTGCTGACGACGCCAAAATTATGAGAAGGATTAAGACAGAGGAGGACAGCTTGAGACTTCAAGAAGACCTGGACAAGCTGCAGGAATGGTCGAACAAATGGCTGTTAGAGTTTAACCCAAGCAAATGTAATGTAATGAAGATAGGGGTAGGAAGCAGGAGACCAGATACAAGGTATCATTTGGGAGATGAAATACTTCAAGAGTCAGAGAGAGAGAAAGACCTGGGGGTTGATATCACGCCAGACCTGTCCCCTGAAGCTCATATCAAGAGGATAACATCAGCAGCATATGCCAGGTTGGCTAACATAAGAACGGCCTTTAGAAACTTGTGTAAGGAATCTTTCAGAACATTATATACCACATATGTCAGACCAATCCTGGAGTATGCGGCTCCAGCATGGAGTCCCTATCTAGTCAAGCATAAGACTAAACTGGAAAAGGTTCAAAGGTTTGCCACCAGACTAGTACCCGAGCTGAGAGGTATGAGCTACGAGGAGCGACTGCAGGAATTAAACCTCACTTCGTTGGAAGACAGAAGAGTTAGGGGGGACATGATCACCACATTCAAGATTCTCAGGGGAATCGACAGGGTTGATAAAGACAGGCTGTTTAACACAAGGGGCACACGCACTAGGGGACACAGGTGGAAACTGAGTGCCCAAATGAGCCACAGAGATATTAGAAAGAACTTTTTTAGTGTCAGAGTGGTTGACAAATGGAATGCATTAGGAAGCGATGTGGTGGAGGCTGACTCCATACACAGTTTCAAGTGTAGATATGATAGAGCCCATTAGGCTCAGGAAACTGTACACCTGTTGATTGACGGTTGAGAGGCGGGACCAAAGAGCCAGAGCTCAACCCCCGCAAGCACAACTAGGTGAGTACAACTAGGTGAGTACACACACACACACACACACACACACACACACACACACACACACACACACACACACACACACACACACACACACACACACACACACACACAGGCTACAAGACGACCTAGACAGACTGAGTGAATGGTCCAACAAATGGCTGTTGAAGTTCAACCCGAGTAAATGCAAAGTAATGAAACTAGGCAGTGGAAACAGGAGGCCAGACACAGGATACAGAATAGGAGATGAAGTACTTAATGAAACGGACAGAGAGAAAGATCTAGGAGTTGATATCACACCAAACCTGTCTCCTGAAGCCCACATAAAAAGGATAACATCTGCGGCATATGCGAGGCTGGCTAACATCAGAACAGCGTTCAGGAACCTGTGTAAGGAATCATTCAGAATCTTGTACACCACATATGTAAGACCAATCCTGGAGTATGCAGCCCCAGCATGGAGCCCGTACCTTGTCAAGCACAAGACGAAGCTGGAAAAAGTCCTAAGGTATGCCACTAGACTAGTCCCAGAACTAAGAGGCATGAGTTACGAGGAAAGGCTGCGGGAAATGCACCTTACGACACTGGAAGACAGAAGAGTAAGGGGAGATATGATCACAACCTACAAAATCCTCAGAGGAATCGACCGGGTAGACAAGGACAAACTATTCAACACTGGGGGGACGCGAACAAGGGGACACAGGTGGAAACTGAGTACCCACATGAGCCACAGAGACGTTAGAAGGAACTTTTTCAGTGTCAGAGTAGTTAACGGATGGAATGCATTAGGCAGTGATGTGGTGGAGGCTGATTCCATACACAGTTTCAAGTGTAGATATGATAGAGCCCAGTAGGCTCAGGAATCTGTACACCAGTTGATTGACAGTTGAGAGGCGGGACCAAAGATCCAAAGCTCAACCCCCGCAAGCACAAATAGGTGAGTACAAATAGGTGAGTACACACACACACACGATATGATAGGGAAATGGGAGAGGAGTCATTGCTGTAAACAACTGATGCTCGAAAGGCGGGATCCAAGAGTCAATGCTCGATCCTGCAGACACATATAGGTGCGTACATATAGGTGAGTACACACACACACACACACACACACACACACACACACACACACACACACACACACACACACACACACACACACACACACACACACACACACACACACACACACACACACACACACACACACACACACACACACACACACACACACACACACACACACACACACACACACACACACACACACACACACACACACACACACACACACACACACACACACACACACACACACACACACACACACTGGCCCAAGGAGACTGCCAAAATATGAATACCATCAGCAGCAGTTGGTGTTCCCTGGCAGGTCACCCATCCAAGTACTAACCAAAGTCAACGTTGCTTAACTTGGAAGATGGGGTGAGAAGCAGTGTTCTCAAGGTGGTAGGTAGTATGGCCGTTGCTATTGCATACAAGTGGTAACCAATCACACGTGAGTGAGTGAGTGAGTCAAGATAATGGTATCTGAGGCGGAGGATAATCACAGATGCCACCCAATTCTCCATTAATGATAGTGCTTATAGCGACTATTTATTCAAACCAACATCAAATGGACTGTTGCTCCAAAATGGAAATGTTCGGATGCCATTGATCTCGCGCAAATTGCATACAAATGTCACCCACTTACCGGTAACTAAAGAACCAAATCAAACCTCTTCAGAGCATAAATGACTAAACTCGAATTGCCTTGGATATGCTCTCTTAGACTTCATTTAGTCAATACATGTAACATCATTGAGTCGGGGGACAGGCAGTTTATATATACACTTGTTAGGCTTATAACTCCCCAAGGTGACTAGTGACTAATCCTCACTCACCCACAAGGATGCAGGTAGCTTACTAACTGCTATATAACTATTTAGTGCTAGGTGAATAGAGGCATTAGGTGAAAGGATGTTGGATATGCTCTCTTAGGCTTCATATAGTCAATACATCATTGAGTCGGGGGACAGGCAATTTATGAATACACATGTTAGGCTTAGAACACCTACCCCTCAAGGTCCAACTAGTGACTAACCCTCACTCACTCACCAGGATGCAAGTAGCTTACTAACTCCTAGATACCTATTTACTGCTAGGTGAATAGTGGCATTAGGTGAAAGGACACGCTACCAATAATTACACCACTGCCCTCTCTCCCTCTCTCCCTTCCGTTTTCACAGATACGTATTCACAGATCGTATTCACAGATACGAACACAGATTTCCATTGATACATGGATATCCATATACGGATATATACATGGATGTATATATCCATATCCGTGATCTTAAGGTTTTCTTAACCTTATTATGTTTAGTGTTATCCACGGGGAATCCATAGGGTTCTGGGTCCAGGAAGCCTCAAATTGTCCCCTCAAATTGCCTCCCTTATCCTCACCCACCTAGGTTCGAATCCCGTATCACACGGATTTACGTATCGCACGGAAATGTATCCGTGTGAACAATCCGTGTGACTATATGTCACACGGTCTGTGATACACGGACATGTATCCAAGGATACACAGACACGTGTATCCATGGGGTTCTGGGTCCAGGAAGCCATTTGTGTCCCCTCAAATTGCCTCCCTTCTCCCCACCTGAAATCCAGGTAAATTGAAAGACCTGCCCGAGGTCAATGGATCCAGGTATCCGTCCGTGGGCCCCGGACTTTAACCTTTCCCCACATTCCAAGGGGTCAGTCAATCAACCTTTGGCTATCCAGAGAATCAATCGAAACTGATGCTCCTACAGGAGAGGACATCACAGAAATCTATCTGTGCCCTGTAGTTGCAACCGTTGCGACAGACTCCAACGCAGGTCTATCCGGATTAAGAACATGTTCTATCCGACTAGGCCACGCTGGAGTTGCCTTCTGAATCAAATTTGGCTCCTGTATTTATACCTCGCAGCAAGCAGGGTTAGTTAGTGTCTATTTTTAAACAATTGCAATGATTGACATGTGAAGTTGAGAGTTTGTGTTGACATTTAGAAATACTTTGGCAAAATGCGACCCATCGCTGCTCTCAGTAATTGGCATATTTTCGGTATATAAATTAGTAATATCAAACTGCGAATAAGTGCAGAGAGCCAGAATTTGGCTCCAAAATATGGTTCAATCGTCGAATTTAGAATGTTTGGGATATTTTGAAAACTGCAGGAAGGGTTTGGGAATAGTGTGATCCATCGCCGCTCTCAGTAATTGGTTATATTTTTGGTATAAAAAGTCTTAATTTAAAACTGCGAATACGTGCAGACAGCCGGAATTTGGCTCCAAAATATGGCTCAAGCGTCGAATTTGGGATGTTTGGGATATTTTGAAAACTGCAGGGATGGTGTGGGCAAAATACGATCCAGCGCTGCTTTCAGTAATTGGCATAGTTCCAGTATAAAAAATCGTAATTTCAAACTGCGAATACGTGCAGAGAGCCAGAATTTGGATCCAAAATATGGCTCAAGGGTCGAATTTGAGATGTTTCGGAAATTTTGAAAACTGCAGGGGTGTTTGGGCAAAATGTGACCCATCGCCGCTCTCAGTAATTGGCATATTTTCGGTATAAAAAATCGTAATTTCAAACTGCGAATACGTGCTGAGAGTCAGAACTTGGCTCCAAAATATGGCTCAAGGGTCGAATTTGGGATGTTTCTGACTGCTGATTTTTGATTTTAAACTGCAGGAGGGTTTGGGCAAAATGCGATCCCTCGATGCTTCCAGTAGTTGGCATATTTTCGGTATAAAAGTCGTAATTTCAAACTGCGAATACATGCAGAGAACCAGAATTTGGCTCCAAATAATGGCTCAAGGGTCGAATTTGGGATGTTTCTGATATATTTTAAAACTGCAGGGGGGTTTGGGTAAAATGCGACCCATCGCTGCCTTCAGTAAATGGCATATTTACGGTATAAAAATTCGTAATATAAAACTGCGAATACGTGCAGAGAGCCAGAATTTGGCTCCAAAATATGGTTCAAGGGTCGAATTTGGAATGTTTGTGATATATTAATAAAACTGCAGGGGGGGGGGCAAAATGTGACCCATCGCCTCTCTCAGTAATTGGCATATTTTCGGTATAAAAAGTTGTAATTTAAATCTGCGAATACGTGCAGAGAGCCAGAATTTGGCTCCAAAATATGGTTCAAGCGTCGCATTTGGGATATTTGGGATATTTTGAAAACCTGCAGGGAGGGTTTTGGCTAAATGTGATCCATCGCCGCTTTCAGCAATTGGCATATTTTCGGTAAAAAAAGTCTTAATTTAAAACTGCGAATACGTGCAGAGAGCCAAAATTTGGCTCCAAAATATGGCACAAGGGACGAATTTGGGATGTTTGTGATATATTTTAAAACTGCAGGGGGGTTTGTGCAAAGTGTGACCCATCACCGCTCTCAGTAATTGGCATATTTTCGGTATAAAAAGTTGGAATTTCAAACTGCGAATATGTGCAGAGAGCCAGAATTTGGCTCCCAAATATGGCTCAAGCGTCGAATTTGGGATGTTTGGGATATTTTGAAAACTGCTGGGTGGGTTTGGGCAAAATGTGACCCATCGCTGCTCTCAGTAATTGGCATATTTTCGGTATAAAAATTCGTAATTTCAAACTGAGAATACGTGCAGAGAGCCAGAATTTGGCTCCAAAATATGGCTCAAGCGTCGAATTTGGACGTTTCGGATATTTTGAAAACAGCAGGGAGGGTTTGGGCAAAATGCGATCCATCACTGCTTTCAGTAATTGCATATTTCGGTATAAAAAATCGTAACTTCAAACTTCGAATACGTGTAGACAGCCAGAATTTGGATCCAAAATATGGCTCAAGGTCGAATTTGAGATGTTTCAGAAATTTGGAAAACTGCAGGGGTATTTGGGCAAAATGTGACCCATCGCCGCTCTAAGTAATTGGCACATTTTCGGTATAAAAATAGTAATTTCAAACTGCGAATACGTGCTGAGAGCCAGAATTTGGCTCCAAATATGGCTCAAAGGTCGAATTTGGGATGTTCTGATATATTTTAAAACTGCAGGGGGTTTTGGGCAAAATGCGACCCATCGCTGCTCTCAGTAATTGGCATATTTACGGTATAAAAATTCGTAATATCAAACTGCGAATAAGTGCAGAGAGCCAGAATTTGGCTCCAAAATATGGTTCAATCGCCGA
>WNGS01147031.1:0-14568 GCA_020271785.1 Procambarus virginalis | reverse complement strand
GTAGCGTCCTGTATGCTGTTGTTTACCTTCTCTCGTCTAGTGGCGTCCAGCCGCCGCACATAGAAAACGGATGGTACCATTTTCTGTGAACATGACATCCCTCCTTTTCTTTAAAAAGAATGAATACAGGATGTCTACCATGCTTGTAGCACAAAGCAAAGTTATTGACACAAAGTAGTTATTAACATATCAAGAGATATTGCATACATTTAACATTAATTAAACACACACAAAGAATTTAAACAATCTTTACCACAAAGGATTTCAATGTTAAAAATACATATGCAATGTTAAACAAACATGAAAGAAACTGTAATACAAAGTTACAAAATATTGAATGAGATCTGCATTATTCAAACAATATTAAATTTAGTTCAGCATAACAAGTAAATACTTTGCATTACATAGGAACACAATTAATCATCATATCGTGTAGGGCGTTTAACATGACGTTTGGACGAGAGTCCTCACGATCACGATCACGATAATACAGGAGAAGAATGCCCATTGGGGCGAGCCTTGAAGTGGGGACAGCTGAAGAGAAGTCGGTGAGAGGAAATGCTGAAGTTGAAGAAAAAGTGCCAGGGCTAGACCCAGCTGCTTGTCAAAGTGTAGATGCTGTATCAATCCATATCTGGCTAGGCTGGGAGACGGGTCTGGAAGGCGGCAGTGGAGGTTTTCTTTCTTCTTGGTGTGTGGAGTGTGTCTACGTCGGGTACCACCATCTCAAAACGAGCAGAATTAGGTCCCCATCCCCCTAAAGAGGGGAAGAGAGCGGCTGCTCTCAGTTGGTTTCTTCTTAGAATCTTCTATTTTTTCTTACTTCTAGTAGTCATTTGATGTTCCTTGTACTGGGGGTAGTCAGGTGGGAAGAGATCCTTAAACAATGTTGCTTCATCGCACTGTGTGAAGATTTCTTCATTCGATACATTCCAATATTGTTGGTTTGGGTTGTTCAGCACGTTTTCTGCAAACTTCACATTGTAGATTTTACTGGTGAGGCGCCTGTATTCAGGAGATCCATAAATCTGCTTATCACATTCCTCGTAAAGTTGGTCGAGTATTGGAGATTGCACTGGTAATGAGTGTGGTGAGTGTGCTGCAGTGGTCTCTGGTACTGGGGGTGATGTTTGTGTTTCAATTTCAACATAGGCGTTCGAGTCGTCATCAGAAGACGTGGTATCAGAAGCCACGGTATCAGATGTAGTTGCTGGTGTATCTGGAGTTGCTGGTGTATCTGGAGTTGTATGGTCCAGGTTGACAGGCGTCTCTGGAACGGGGTCGGGCTCTGGCGTCTCTGGAACGGGGTCGGGCTCTGGTGGAGAGGAGCCAGCAGAGGAGCCAGCAGTAAACATGGCCTCTGGAATTACGAACGTGGGAAGATTGTTTGCCTTGTATATTTCATTTAGTATTCTGTACCGTTGTCTGAGATCACCTCCTGAGAGTTCAGTAGCGAAGTGTATCAAAGCTGCTACAGTGCTGTCAGAGGTGGCTGGAGGCGGTGTGAGTGAGGATTGGTGCAGAGGTGTCGTCTGATGCTGTGATTGGCTGGCTCGGGAGTTGCTGGTCCAGTAGTTGGGTTGCTCGCCGCTCGCGGCGCCACCCGTCGGGAGAGCTGGGAAGGCATGTTCTTGAATGTTAAATCTTGGAGTAGAGTTTCTTGGTCTGGCTTCTGTCATTTGCTTGATTTCCTCTTGTCGCTTGGGGCAGTCTTGAGAGACGGCTGTGTGGTCACCGTCGCAGAGTAGACAACGTTTGGTGGCAGCTGTGCAGGTCTTGTGATGATGTTCCCCAGCACAGATGCTGCATTTCTGCTTCGGATTTGGGCACTTTTGTGAATAGTGGGTGTATTGATAACACCGAAAGCACTGACGCAGGTGGAAATATCGCTGCCTGGAGATCTGGTGGGGTGTGCAGGCCACTCCACAGCATCTGAGGCCGTTGTCGGCCGCGAGAGTAGCCTCTGCCGGAGTCTTGAGGGTGACCTTGAGGGTTGGCTTTCTGTTTACATCCTGCTGAATGAGGTGGGCCGATATGGCCGTGAGGGATCTGTTTTGGGTGTTTATGCTCTTCACAATCTCAGAAGCTGGTCGTTCAGCGATGATGTCACTCACTCTGTGAATGAATATAGTCCTTACTGCCAGGAACTGGTAGGGAGGCAGGAGTGTTAGGCCCTGTGCTTCGAGTGCAGTGGTCGTTGTCGTGGTGAATAGGCTTTCTAGTGCTGCTGCACTACTGAAAAGAATTTGGGGCCCATTCACGTCCATAACGACGTCGATGGGTGCTACCCCAGAGGTTGATGATAGTAGATTCATTATCTCGATCTTGCTGTATGTGGTGTCGGTTCCTCGGAACCGCACCTTCACTCTGAACAGCATGTTCAGGAGGCTCTAATCGTTGCTGCCCTATATTTATCCACCCGGCAGTGCTGGGTGCAGGAGAGCCTGAACTAGAGGGTTGCACTTTCTTTAAGAGGTCTCCCGTCTCTTACCGGTATAATGCACCGGATCAGGGTGGGGTCTGACCTCCTAAAGCAAAGTACTCTGATGAGAGTCCTTAAATACAAAAACATCCCTCGACGAATTGTTTATCGAGTTATAACTCATTTTATCTTTTTCTTTTACACGACTTTGCACTTCATCATTTTCTACACTAGTTGGAATCACTTTGAAATAAGCCATATTACGTGTTATACTATGATCTCTATTACTCGCTGTTACCATAGTTCCTTTTACACTAATCACTTTATATGGTTTTGTATCATACGGCATATCTAGCTTTCCCTCTTTTTTTCTTTTTAACGAGAACAGTATCTCCAACCTTTATGAATTGTTCCTTTGCACGTTGATCATGAGCAATTTTCATTTTGCCCTTCGCTAGTGCATCCTTCTGAGCGAGACGTTTATCCGTTACTTTGGCTGGCATGACAGGTAGTGCGATCCTCATAGGACGTCCAAATAAAAGTTCACCAGGCGACTTGCCCAGTGTTCCATGCGGTGTTGCACGGTAGTTCCTGAGAAAAGCATACATAGCTTGTTTCCAGGATCGTCCTTCGGCATGAGCACAGCGTACCGCTTTCATGAGAGGTTGCATGAATCTCTCTACTTCTCCATTTGCTTGAGGATGTAGTGGCATCACACGGCGGTGTTTGAATCCGATATGCTCAGCAAAGTTGACAAAGTCTTGTCCATTAAATGGCGGTCCATTGTCCGTCTTGACAACTTCAGGAATGCCAAAGTTTGAAAAGATCTTGTCGAGTTTCGGGATGACAGCCTTTGCAGATGTGGAAGTGATGATTTCTACTTCTGGATAACGTGAGTGATCATCAATGACTACCATCAAGTACTCTCCAGTTGGTAGCGGTCCACAGAAATCCATCGATACTTCCGTCCATGGTCCAGCAGGTAGTGGTGAAGGTTGTAGAGGTGTTGGTCTTGAAGTATCCACTGCAGCTTGGCAAGGGACACAGGCATCATGCATGTCCTTAGCTTGACGATCAATGCCAGGAAACCACACCTTTTCTCGTAGCAGCTGTTTGGTCCTTACAAGACCTTGGTGTCCTTGATGTGCAAGCTTCAGAGCACGTTGCTGGAGAACAGCTGGAATGACGATACGAGTACCTCGCAGCACGGTGTCGCGTTGTTGCGTAACACTTAATTCTGTCTGGATGCGTTCAAGTGCTTTGAATGCATCTTGGTCAACTCCTGAGGGTGGGATGCGTGGAAACTTTTTCTTAGTCAATGCATCCACTGTTGCTTGCAGAGTTGGGTCCTCTAGGGTTGCAGTACGTATTTCATCAAGAGTGAGAGCCTTAGGGACTGCATCACAGGTTACAGAGTGTACATATTCCTCGGCAACTTGCTGATGCTTGGTGATGGTGAAACTGTTGGCAGGATGTCGACTGATGTAATCAGCGGGATTGCCTGCACCTGGCTTGTATTTCACCGTAAAGTTGTATGGTTGCAGACGAAGAGCCCATCTCTCAATGCGAGCTGGTGGTTTGGACTTTGGATTATTGAAGATGGTCTCCAACGGTTTGTGGTCAGTGACTATCGTGGTAAAGGGTGCACCAAGCAGATACACATTGAAGTGTTCACAGCCCCATACAAGAGCAAGAGCTTCCTTCTCTGTCTGACTGTATCGTTGCTCAACATCTGTGAGAGAACGGCTGGCATAGGCAATTACTACTCTTGAATCTGGTTGACCAGGTTTGTGTTGGGCTAACACAGCACCTAAACCAACAGGACTAGCATCCACCGTTAACTCAGTGTCCATTGATGGATCAAAGTATGCAGCAGTCGCATTTTCTACTAGTGCATCTTTCACAGCATCAAATGCATTTTGCTCGACATCGCTCCAGTACCATGATGCATTTTTCTTCAGGAGCTCACGTAGAGGCTTCGTAATGGTAGCAAAATCTGGAATGAAGCGAGAACAGTAGTTTGCCATTCCCAGAAAACTATGTACTTCAGTGGATGTTGAAGGAGGTGCAGCATTCTTGATATCTGCAACTTTCTTAGGATCTGGAGATAGACCTTTGTCACTAAGTACATGTCCAAAGAATTCAATTTTATGTTTATTGAACTCACACTTTGCTCGGCTTAGCGTCAAATTCTTTTCTCGTAAGCGTTGCAATGTTGCACGAAGAGCTTTGTCGTGTTCAGCTTGGGTACGGCCATAAACAATGATGTCATCAGACATGTTGTCAGCATTAGGTATATCTTGCAATACCTGGCTGATGATGTGCTGGAATACTTCAGCAGCACTGTTAATACCAAAACTCAGGCGCTTGTACCTATACAGACCTCGATGTGTCGTAAACGTTGTGATGAATCGACTCTCATCATCAAGTTCAAGCTGATGATAGCCCTTGTTTAAATCTAACTTGCTGAATACAGTTGCACCATTCAAGCGGTAAATCATATCATCTACAGTGGGTGTAGGATGGCGTTCACGCATTATTGCCTTGTTGGGAACACGCATGTCTACACAAATGCGTATCTCATCTGGATTCTTCGGCTTTGGTGGAGTGACAATTGGGCTTACCCATGGTGTTGGGCCTGTTACCGGTTCAATGATATCTAGTTCTATCAGCCTATCCAGTTCGGCATCGACTTTCTTGCGAGTATGGAATGGTTGTCGGCGATGTGGTTGGGCAACTGGAATTACATCTGGGTTGATATGCAGATGTACCTTGCTATCAGTATAACAACCTATGGATTTAAACCGATCAGAAAATTCAGCAACAATAGCATCAACATTGTTTGCAGATTCCACTGCTACAGCATTAGAAAGCTGAAGTAGCCCCAATTTGGTTGAAGTCTTGTAACTGAGTAAAGACTCCTTTGCATTCCTAACAACATGGAATGTAGTAATGAGCATTGCATTCTTTGACTTAATCTCTGCAGTGAAAGTTCCAATCACTGGTAAGGCTACCTTTGAAGCATAGGCAGTGGCTTTGCCATTATAGTTTTCAAGCTTTGGGAACTGTTTTTTAAATTTTTCATAGTGGCACTCAGCAATGGTGTCAATGTTTGATCCAGTGTCAATGAGAATTTTGAGACAAATGCCAGCAATGTATACTATAGTCTCTGGGTTGTTTGGAAGATCATTCCATTTTGTGATTGATTGTACTCCATAAATATAATCACATTCACTGTCATCTGAGACTGGTTGTAATGAAATGTTGTCTTGTATATTATTAACATTCTTGATTTGAGGTGCAATATTGTGTTTGCCACCTCGACTCCTATGACTTGATCCTCGTACATTGCTTTTATTTATTGATTGTGGTTTCTTTAGTGCGGAACGACACATAGCACCAAAATGACCTAGTTTTCTACACTCATAGCACTTCTTACCTTGTGCAGGACAAACATTATCTTGGTGTGGGTAGTCTCCTCCACAATTGTAACATTTATTATTGACACCTCTGATGTGAGTCGTTGTGACTGCTTGAGTCTTGTTCCATGACTCCAGTTGTGATGTGGTTCTCGGCTCAATTTAATGTTAGGTTTGGCATGATATCTTCTATGATCATGGTGTACTCCCTGAACCTTACATACTTCTTGACTGTTAGTAACAGTGGCAGAACCGTTGTTGGCACTGCACTCCATGACACGAGCATCACGTGCAGCATCTTCCATTCGACGAGCCATATCCAGTATCTTGTTAAGAGAACTTTCATCATCAACAAGTTCTAGAGCTCTTCGACGAAGACGTGTAGATGTGCATGTTTCAATTATTTGCTGTTTGATTTCTTTGTCAACATCAGCAAACTCACAATGGGTTGCTAAACCCTGCAGACGTGTATGGTATTGATCAACAGTTTCATTAGAGAGTTGTTTTGCTCTCCTGAAATGCATAATTTCCATAGCAGTATTTTGCCTTGGTTTGAAATGCTCAGTTAATTTGGCCTTGGCAGTGTCATAATCTTTGGCACCACCAGTATCTTTCAGTGTATCAAAGATATCACAAACTCTATCACCTGCATAGTGAAGCAGAAAGGCACGCTTTCTTTCAGCACTTTTGATGTCAGAAACTATCAACAAATTTTCAAACCTTTTAAGCCATTTGACCCACCTCTGTGACAGGTTTGTCTGGTCACAGTCAGGATCAAATGCAGGAAACTGAGGTATATTTGCCATTTTTACTGAATAAATTTAAACTTATCACTTAAAATGTTCCTCAGAATATATAACACTTACTGCACTGTATATGTTATTTAAGAATTCACTGTAATTACTTTAATTTTGCAAAGCACACAAGCATTTTAATGCAAAAGTTCACAACAGTGCACAACACAGCAGCAACTGATTTCTTACCTAGCCCTTGTGTACATGTGTTGTTCCTACTCACAGCAACACAGCAGTTGTTAGCAGTTGGTACAGCAATTGGCAGCAGTTGGTACAGCAGTAGGAAGCAGTTGGTACAGCAGTAGGTTCACAGCTTGAAGAATTTTGTAGCACGGAGCGTCGTTTCGTAACCAAAACATCGGGTTTTGTACACTGCATCAAAGCGTCGTTTCGTACACAGCGTCGGCAGATTCCTCTCTCACAGCAACACTCAGCACAGCTTGGGTAGCACACAGCATTGGCCAGCACACAGCAACGGCCAGCACACAGCAACAGTCAGCACACAGCATGGGGTTGCATACAGCATCGGGTATGGTGCTCAGAGACAGCTTCTTCCTTCTCTGGGCGAAGCAGCATGCTCCTTCCTTGTGTTTTGTTGAACAAAATACCTGCGTTCCCAGTTCATCGTCGTCGCCAGTGTGGTGTCTGTGTATAGCTGAGATAGTCTTGGTAGTAAGGTTGATGTAAAGTCATTCCTGGTTACTGACTTTAATAATAACAGACGATTACATGATAGAGTAGCTCCCAAGCTGGTAGCGTCCTGTATGCTGTTGTTTACCTTCTCTCGTCTAGTGGCGTCCAGCCGCCGCACATAGAAAACGGATGGTACCATTTTCTGTGAACATGACAATTACTTCCGAAAGTAATCCTGGGAAATAAAATAGAGACTTTGCCTTTAAGTGGGTTTTAAAGACCCCCGGATGCCCTGCAATTTTCGAAGCATGCGCAAGCTTTAACGCTGATGACCGCAACGCGTCCGGAATAACTAATTGAAATACTGCCCTATCATTCTGGCTATTAACATAATACAGGACGCCCTGTTTCATTTCAAAATCATGAATAGGTAAATTCTTTTTCTTTTTCGGATATTTTCCTCCTTCTAAATACTCAATAATTTCTTTCCATCTAGGCTCGTTCATCTGGTACTCTCTCATTTTATCTGATGGAATCGTTTCAATATTTTCATTGATTTGAACAGCCGCTATGTTTCGACTTAGCGTATCTGGAACAACATGTGCTGGACCAGGCTTGTACAAAATCTGGAATGAGTGGGCAGAAAGTTCGTGAGACCAGCGTGACATTCGTGGGCATTTTGTTCGCTTCTTAAATATGTGTGTTAACGCTCTATGGTCAGTGTAAATTACAAAGTGCCGCTGAAATATGTAAGGTTCGAAGTACCTAACTGATTCTACTACTGCCAGTGCCTCCCGATCCGTAGCTGAATAGCGAACTTCAGGTCCTTTGACCTTTCTACTAAAGTAGGCTACTGGATGGGGTAAATTATCCGCATCTCGCTGAATTAAGCACCCGCCAATAGCTATACCGCTGGCGTCAGTGTGCACCTCCCACTCTTTCTCAAAATCAGGAATAGCCAATACCGGTGTCGTGATTAGTTGGTCTTTCAGTTTGCGATAGGCCTCGTCATGTTCAGATTTCCACACAAACTTCGCATTTTTCTTTGTCAGGTCAGTCAGGGGTGCTGAAATGCCAGCGAAACCTTCAATATGACGACGAAAGTATCCGGCCGCCCCCAAAAACCTACGCACGTCCTTTGCTGTCCTTGGAGTAGGCATGTCAGCAATGGCGCGGCAAGAATCTGGGTCAGGTCGGATACCGTCTGGGCACACCTGGAACCCCAGAAATTTGAATTTCTGAGCCGCCAGGGTGCTCTTCTGAACATTCAGCTTGAACCCTGCCTGATCTAACAACGTCAAAGTCTCAGTCAAGTCCCGTAGGTGTTCCTCAAACGTCCTGGAATATATCACAACATCATCCAGGTACGCTAAAGAATGCCTACCCAGTACCGGACTGAGGATGTAGTTTATGGCCCTTTGAAATGACGAAGGCGCTGTCTTTAAACCAAACGGCATCCTACGGAAATGATAAGTGTGCCTACCATCCGAGAACGCTGTTTTTTCCCTATCCTGTTCTGCCACCGGAATCGCCCAATACGCCGATTTCGCGTCAAGAGTTGAGAAATACTTAGCAGCACCAAATTGATCTATTATCTCCTGTATTCGGGGCAACGGATACACATCACCCTTAGTTATTTCGTTCACCTTCCGGTAGTCAACACAGAAACGATAACTACCGTCTGGTTTCCGAACTAGCACAACAGGAGAGAGCCACGGTGACGTACTAGGCTCTATCACGCCCTGTCTCAACATTTTCTGGCACTCTTCCCTGATAACGTTCTTTGCCTGTTCCGGCAACCTCCACTGTCTCGTGTACACAGGCAAATGATCACCAGTTGGAATGGTGTGCTCAATCTTATCAAGGAGACCAATCTGGTCATCCTCTGTCGCAAATAATTTCGGAAATTTTCGCAAAACTCCTCTCAGTGCCTTCCTATCTGCCTGTGTAACATGTTGCAAATCAAGTGCTGAAATTAATTTTTCTACTTCTTCCACATTCTGTGCAACATTTCTCGTCTCGTATTGTACTTTTGATGGAGTTTTAGTATCTAGCATGTTTAATGCACTACATTGTGCAGTGACGGTTGGCGTCTCAGCTGACTCATTGTGAAAGATTTCTGTGTCCTCCACCATGGTTCCCTGAGATACCCTATCACCTGCCCTGAAGCGAAAAGTCTTATGTGAAAGATTGACAACTGGAATGAGTGCACCTTTATCGAGCACTACAATTAAGTGATGAGGAATTAATAAGCGATCACATCTCCCAGCACCTGAAGGGTGGTACCTGGTTGTATGTGACGTCCCACGGCTACTTTAATAAATTTAACAGAATGTGGTGGGCAACTCTGTTTAGTCAATGCATGCAATGCGCATGACCTCTTAACTGTGTCTGGAAGAGACTTAAAAATTAATTTTGGATAGTGCGCATTATATTTCTGCTTCCTCTTAATTGAAGCTACAACTGGGGGATGGTCGATCATCTCCACTGGGTAGGAAGTCTGTCCCAACTGCAACCTGCAGTTCCTAGCCCCTTTTTGAGCAGACAAGGAATAATCAAATCGCGACAGAAAATCAGTTCCCATTAAGATGTGACCAGGAAAATCAAGGTTCTCTACGATCGTACATGTGTGAGGCTGCAATCCCCATCAATTTCAAAATTAACTGTACCTTGACCTACGATCTCAATCTTTTCCCCATTGACCGCTGTTAATGTCTTTGCGCAACGTTTAAGACGTGCATACTTAAAATTGCTGAAGGCTGACTTTTTAATAACAGTTGCCTGGCTTCCTGTATCAACAAAGGCTGTCAATCTTACACCTTCCACTTTCACCTCAAAAGTAGGCCTACCATCACTAGGAGCCTGCTTTCATGCTTTCGTACTAATGAGTTTACAATCTCTCTGTATATGTCCGTGCTTCCCGCAGGAGTAACACCTCCGCGGATCTCTGTTGGTACCCCGTGCAGGGTGGCTCGAACGTGCAGCTGAGGGCTGCTTCCCGCCGGACGAACCCGCGCTACAGTTACTCAGCCTGTCTCGCCGCCTGATTGATTGTTGATAAGATTAAGCACCCAGAGGGGCACGGCTGAATAGCCCGTAAGTGGTGACCCTTTTGAGCCATTACCAGTATCAATAGATGATACTGGAGATCTGTAGAGTGCGACTGCACCCTGCGTGACGGGAGATGTCCGTGATCGCCCGCCTTGACTCAATGCTCTATGATGGGGACGCTGAGCGCCGATGTCCCTGTGCGCGTCTGCCTGTCTAAGGCTGGCGGCCTTGGGTTGGGGGTGGATTGAGGGTGGGGATGGGTTGAGGAATGGTGTGGGTGGCCTCGGGTTGGGGTGTGGATTGAGGGTGGGGATGGGGTTGAGGAATGGTGTGGGTGGCCTCGGGTTGGGGTGTGGATTGAGGGTGGGGATGAGGTTGGAGGAAGGGTTGGTATAGGAATGGAGGTTGGGGTTGGTATATGAAATGAGGATGGGGTGGGTATAGGAATTGAGGATGGGGTTGGTATAGGAGATAGGGTTGAGGTTGTCGTGATGGGTGAGGTGTACCCAGGTATTGTGGTATTGTTCTGTGAGGTAGTTCCTGCTGTTGGTGTGGCGTCGATGTCATGTGTGGGGGAACCCAAGACGGCTCCCCCCACTCTTGGGACGAATCATCCTCCCTAGACTCCCCACTCATGTCAATAATTGTATCTGCACTGGCACGGAAAGATACGCCCGGCTGCCCAGTCCTTGCAGAACCCGCGACCCCGTCGCCTCAGTCCCACTGACTCCACCTGTGACGTCAGCTGAGCTACCCGAGCGGTCCCCAGTGGTGTCGGAAGAGGTGCGATCCTCTACACTTCCACTCCCACTGGTCGCCACTGACTGGTCACTGTCTGGGTTAAGCATGTCCTGTGATTGCTGGTGTGCCATGTCTCTTGTAACTACTCTTCAATACACCCTCTACCCGGACTCACTACAACCGTGAACTTACACAAATAAAACACAACTCTTTTCCAAGAGAAAACTAACTAAATTCCCAAAGTAGGAAATACAACGATTAATCGAGAGAATCGCTGAAGTGAATTCGATGAATGAGCGTCTGCCCCGCACTCGTGTCTGACCTTGAAGTAACCCGCAGTTCTATTACTGAAACCTAAGTCCTTTACGTTAAAAAAATTAAAGAATCTAATTCATATAAAACAATTTAAAATGATAAAATAACTAACGCGCAGCACTCGTGATAGATTAATAAAGAATATTTACTGTACTTTAATACTAAACGCACTTGAAGTGAGCAGCGTGGCCACTGATGACTGATGGAGCGGGGCCAGCTGCGCTGAAAAACTAAGTCCCGCGCTTTTTCGCTTAAACCACTGAAAAATCAAAATTTTTGTTCTGAAGGAAAATAACTAGTTTTACGTTACCAAACAGCTCTAGCGATTACTATAGACTCCCAGGACATATATTGTCTTGTCAAAAGTTGAATTTTCACCAAAACTGCGTTTTTTACTCAGTGCTGGACTCTGCCAAATTTTTGCACCCAGAAAAAAATTCTATCACCCAAAATATGGTAAAACTCCCTTAATTCGTCAAAAATGGGTTTCTTGTTCTCAGATATAAATACGCTATTATTTAATACTGACGCTGTATACAAAACACTGACACATCGGGCGGTTTCAACACTCATCAATTCGAATTTTCATCAAAATCTGAGGTTTTCACCTCAAGTGGACTCTAATAAAATCACAACACGATTTTCTCGAAAAATAACTAAATTCGGCAAAAATGTAATTATCACTGTTTAATGCTTAAGAACAGAATTACGTCCCTTGCGCGCACTAGAGAGTAATGCTGGCCCCAGAATATACACGAAACATGAGAATTCGAATTTTCGCCAAAATGTACGAATCTAGCCCAAGCTGGACTTAGAAAATTTTTCCACCTACGTTTCCACAAAAAAATTCTAAGTCTAAAAACGTAATTCTACCGTCTTACTGGTAAAACTAGAAACAATATCACTCGCAACGACTGGGGAATCCTAATGACGCCCAGACCATGTACGTGACCTACTAATACAAATTAATTACAGTTAACGACTTTCCAACGTTGACTTAGCCGAAAACTTATCCCAAAATACTTAGAAATATTCCACGAGTTCTATCAAGCACTTACACGAAAATTACTATCCCTTAACAAACTCCTTCACTTAACTATCGTGACCGACCTATAGCCCTAAGTTCAGAGGATTAACTACGCTCTAGAACCAACGCCTCTGACTTAGACTGATATAATAAGGAATAGCAAGACTTAATGTACGCACTTAGCCTAATATACACGAAAATACTGAACACTTGGGAAAAATTTTAACCGGGGATTGAATTTAGGGAAAAAAATTTAATCTCTAGAAAACGCAATTAAACGGAATTACTTTATAAATTTAATTATACTTAATTTAAAGATACACTCGACTTAATCCTATAATTGCTCCTACTGGCTCGCCGTCCCGCGCCTAGCCTAGGGGTCTCGACCGTCTAGATTCTAACAGAGCGACACGCAGCTTTCAGCAACAATTAGACTAGAGGCGACTCAACCTCCACTAAGTGTGCGATCACTTAGTCGTTGAATCGTTGCTAGGTAGTTTACTAGTCCGTCCCTCGGAGGCCGCAACGCCCTTCACGGATTTACGTTTTTCCTTAGCGTTTTGGGTCGTCTAACAACGCCCTCGGACCTATCTCCTGGCGTCCCACAGATAAATCCGCCCAGACAGCCCACAAGGAACTGCTGTTGAGAGTATGATGGCTCCCAACACCTCTGAATCTATTGCAATGGGTCGAGTATGGTACCCAGTCCAATAAACTCGGAGCGGTCTCCTTAACCAATAAAACTGAACAGAAATTACTTACTAACTAATCCTTAATCGTATCAGCCCGCATGACCCCAAGATTCGCCAATCCCCACTCAAACGCACTGTTGTGAGGCGCACGACTAATCCTGCCCGCGGCTGTCCTCCCTAGCCTCTACGCACGTGTCCGAATGGCGAGACGCGTGAGCCTTTCAACAATTTCAAACAAAATTGTTGAAACCACCGCTGTGCACCATTGTAACACGGGAGGGGGTTCTCTCTCTTCTTCTACCCCCCTTTTTCTCTCTTTGTACCCGTATTCTTTACTTTAGTTCTTAACCAAGGGACCCCAAGACTTTTACTCGAGCCGACTCCACGCCACGTGGTCTCAAGACGATTTACCGACTTGAGATTCTACAACCCGTATGACGTGAAAATAGACTTCTAGCAAATTTCTAGGATCTCCTTTCCGCCGCCACCACCAGATCAGTAACCAAATGAGCAATGATCGAGATCTGGATCGATCACGCTAAACACTCAACCTTGGGGCTTGATTCCCCACTAGTAACCAATAACCTTTGATCTTACGTGTGGAGTTAATTAAAATCAACAGGAGTAATAATCCTGATTCGGTGTTAGAATCGGCGTCCAATTCAACTCGACCACGTGGGGACCACGTGACAAGGACAATTTCACAAAAATACAAAAGAAAAATGGAAATAATAAAATGCACATTAAGCTAATTAATTTATTCAAAATTAAGCAAATCTAAATAATTGGCACTCCCTAACTGAAATATGCCCTGACTATAAATTTAACGGCAATGAGTGACTATCCCTACAATTACTCGCAAAGCAACTCTACCTTCTATGTTGACCCGCTTGGGTAGAGTGCTGGTCTTATGGGAGGTGAGATGGTGACCTCCCCCAGTTGATCCGGCTACCACACTGATCTCTCCTCTCTCTGACCTACACGGACCAGAGCAGAGTATTGTTCCGCATAGCTTACCAAGTTACTTGTAGGGTTTGAGTTTCAACAATTAACCTCTGTCGTACTGAATTATCCAGATTGATTGAAATTGTACTGAAGTTAAATTGCACAAACATCTTAAGGAAGAGCTATTCCCAATTACAAAATAGCTATTTGACCTCTGAGAAATAGAGGACATGTCAACTCTGGTGACCTGTGAACTCTTAGGTCACTCCGCCCCACAGCCTAGTTCTGCCCTGTGACGTCACTGAAGGTGACTTAAAACTCATTCTCCTAATAATTAATATACTCTTGATATTATACAGTAATACTATACAATACAATTTGAATGCAAAATGACTGAAGGTTAATTCTCTAAATAGTGAATACTGTAGAATGATTCATTATGAAACTTGTGAACAAAGGTGGTTATTTCACCACGAATTCTCTGGGGACAGGTCCCGAGGTCGCCATGCGGTCCAGCTTCCCATTCTCC
>WNGS01147029.1:0-17677 GCA_020271785.1 Procambarus virginalis | reverse complement strand
AGGGGTCAACAATGGTAGGACTGAGGAAGAGGTCAACAATGGTAGGACTGAGGAAGGGGTCAACAATGGTAGGACTGAGGAAGGGGTCAACAGTGGTAGGACTGAGGAAGGGGTCAACAATGGTGGGACTGAGGAAGGGAACACCTTGCTGGCAGTTGCTAGGTAGCAACTCTACCTAGGAGTGAGAAAGGAGAGGAGAAAGAACAAGTATTGGCAAGAGCTTGCAGAGAAAGTTGAGAATAAAAGAAACTTAAGGAACTCTCACAAGACGCAAGAGTTAACAACATAATTGGGTTGTACATTCCTGACCCGAAGGAATTGCGAACGATCTCGTACACCCCATACGAGACAGCTACTATTTATATCCAACTCAATCGCATTCATATAAATGTCTAACCTACGCTTGAAACAATAGAGGGGGATCCTACTTCTAATATGTTACCCGGTAATTGGCTTTACAAATCAACAACCCTGTTACCGAACCAGTATTTACTCAGGTCTTTCCTAAAGTTAGACTTATTAAGTTTATACCCATTGTTTCGGGGTCTGTCTTGTGTTGATTCTTTTAACACCCTGGGAGAAAATAAAAATAGACTGGGGGAAAATAAACAGAGAAGTTACGGACATTCAATGGGAAAATGTTCTAAGAAATAAAAATCCTACACAAGGAATAGAAAAACTGACTTCTGAAGCATATGAAGTCTGTCTGAAACATGTTCCTTTGAGGAAAGCCAGAAATAGGTGAAATGTAGAAAGAGAACGCAGACGACATTACAAAAGACGGAAGAAATTAACGAAAATGCTTAAGCAGACACGACTCTCCATACAAAGAAGAAATAATTTAAACAGGGAGATTGAAGAAATCGAACAGAGACTGAAGCATTCCTATCAGACTGAAGAAAGGCAACTAGAACAGAAAATAATTCAAGAAATAAAGAAAAACCCAAAATATTTCTTCACATATGCTAAATCAAAAGTGAAAACTACTGCCAGTATTGGACCTATTCGTATTAGTGAAGGTTCATACACTGAGGATGACAAAGAAATTAATGAAATCCTAAAAAAAACAGTATGAGGACATGTTTAGCACTCCGATACACAGCATGAAAGTGGAAGATTCAGACAATTTCTTTATGAGTGATACTCAAACACCTGTAAATATAACTGATATCAACACGAGCGTGGCAGATTTTGAAAGAGAAATTGACAATATGCCCATGCACTCAGCCCCGGGTCCAGACTCATGGAATTCAATATTTATAGAATAAAGAAATGCAAAGTGCCAGTAGCACAGGCACTCAGTATAGTGTGGAGGAAGAGCTTGGACACAGGGGAGATGCGCTTAAAGCAGCAGACATATCCCCTCTACACAAGGGAGGAGCAAAGCATTGGCAAAGAATTATAGACCAGTTGCACTAATGTCCCACATAATAAAAGTATTTGAGAGAGTGATCAGGAGTCAGGTCACTAGATTCATGGAAACCAATGACCTCCACAATCCAGGCCAACATGGATTTAGAGCAGGAAGATCATGCCTCTCACAGCTACTTGACCACTATGACAAAATCACTGAGGCATTAGAGGAAAAACATAATGCAGATGTCGTATACACAGATTTTGCAAAGGCATTCGACAAATGTGACCATGGAGTGATTGCACACAAAATGAGGTCAATGGGTATAACTTGTAAAGTAGGACGCTGGATACTCAATTTCCTGTCGAACAGAGCACAAAGATAACAGTCAATCAAGTAAAATCGAGTCCGAGCGCAGTTAAAAGCTCTGTACCTCAAGGTACAGTCCTTGCACCACTGCTGTTCCTTATTCTCATATCAGATATCGACAAAAACACAAGTCACAGCTTCGTGTCATCCTTTGCAGATGATACAAAAATCAGCATGAAAATTACCTCTGCTGAAGACATTGATAAACTACAAACAGATATTAACAAAGTTTTCGACTGCGCAGCAGAAAATAACATGATGTTTAACGGCAATAAATTCCAGGTACTCAGATACGGCAAAAATGAGGATCTTAAACATAATACAGGGTACAAAACACAATCGAATCTGCATGTCAAGGATTTGAGAATTATGATGTCCGACGACCTAACGTTTAGGGAGCATAACCAAGCAAATATTGCGTCAGCCAGAAAAATGATAGGATGGATTACGAGAACCTTCAAGTCCAGAGATCCCATCACAATGGTTGTACTCTTCAAATCACTTGTGTTGTCCCGTCTTGAGTATTGCTCAGTACTCACTTCCCCCTTCAGAGCAGGAGAGATTGCTGAAATAGAGGGAATACAGAGAACATATACGGCACACATAGACGAGATAAAACACCTAAATTATTGGGATCGTCTCAAAGCTCTCCAAATGTACTCACTAGAAAGGAGACGAGAGAGATACCAAATAATATACACATGGAAAATACTGGAGGGACAGGTCCCAAATCTGCGCAGTAAAATAACAACGTACTGGAGTGAACGACATGGAAGAAAATGCAGAATAGAACCAGTGAAGAGCAGAGGTGCCATAGGCACAATCAGAGAGCACTGTATTAACATCAGAGGTCCACGATTGTTCAACACCCTCCTAGCGAGCATAAGAAATATTGACGGAACAACCGTGGACATCTTCAAGAGGAAACTAGATTGTTTCCTCCAAGGAGTGCCGGACCAACTGGGCTGTGGTGGGTATGTGCGCCTGCGGGCCGCTCCAAGCAACAGCCTGGTGGACCAAACTTTCACTAGTTAAGTCTGGCCTCGGGCCGGGCTATATAGTTACATCACATACATACATTGTATGTTATATAGTTACATCACATACATACATTGTATAATTGATACATTACATGGTCAATCTTGGGTACAAGTCCAATATATCATCAAGTGTTCCAGTACTCATATAGTAATTACACAGTTCAGCATACCTTAGCCCAGGAGGGCGAAAGTCAGTCAATATGGGACATTCTACAATATAATGTTCAAGAGAGTGCATGTTTTCTCTTTCACAAAGTTGACACATTGTGTACTCGACATTTGGGTTTATGAGCGAGCAGATGTGCTGGCTGCTGAAGGCGCTGAAGGAGACCATATTGAATACTTCATACCCAAGACTCTTATACTTATTAGAGGTATTGTCAGGCAACATCACCGTGACAAGGTAACTGAGGAAAGGAGGATAGAAGCACAAACCAGTGAATCTGTACGATGGTACAACATGGTTGCAGCTGGCAATCCCAATCATTATGGCCGAAGAGGAGGACGAGGGAGAGAATCAGTAATAGCGAGAATCCATCTTGGATACAAATATACATGGACATACGGAATGGAAACGACTGTTGAGCAGCGAAGTTTCAGAATCTGTGGTGAGAGTGATGGACACCGCCTTGAACACTACGTGAATGTCAACACCTGAGAGACATTAGGAATATGTGTAGAATAATAAACCCGCCATTGTTTGAGTCAGGAAAACACTATTTGTCAAATATTGATACTGTTCTTAAAAGATTTCCCCATTTTGCACCCGCAAGATAACGTAAGCTTTTAAGGGTTGATAGATGTTAATCTTCTTGTTTGAGGAGCTGTTTACTTCAGACAGTTAAGCAAGTCCCAGCTGTGTCTGGGTACAAGTGACAGGATTAACAACCAAGCGGGTTTTCTTCCTATTGGGGAGTGTTGTACATGCTGCTATGGCGGTATGTCCACTCACAAGATGAGTGGCGCTGCCCAATACTGTCACTATGGCGGTGTGTCCACTCACAAGATGAGTGACGCTGCCCAATACTGTCACTATGGCGGTGTGTCCACTCACAAGATGAGTGGCGCTGCCCAATACTGTCACTATGGCGGTGTGTCCACTCACAAGATGAGTGGCGCTGCCCAATACTGTCACTATGGCGGTATGTCCACTCACAAGATGAGTGGCGCTGCCCAATACTGTCACTATGGCGGTGTGTCCACTCACAGGATGAGTGACGCTGCCCAATACTGTCACTATGGCGGTATGTCCACTCACAAGATGAGTGGCGCTGCCCAATACTGTCACTATGGCGGTGTGTCCACTCACAGGATGAGTGACGCTGCCCAATACTGTCACTATGGCGGTGTGTCCACTCACAGGATGAGTGACGCTGCCCAATACTGTCACTATGGCGGTGTGTCCACTCACAAGATGAGTGACGCTGCCCAATACTGTCACTATGGCGGTATGTCCACTCACAAGATGAGTGGCGCTGCCCAATAAACTCGCCCCTCGGGGCAAATTAAAAAAATTAAGGCCAGGCTGATGTAGTCTGGATTAGGGAGTAACACTCATATCGGCACCGTAGATACTGTTATTAGACGCCGCTTAACTCACACTGTCTCTTCAACACAGGCTCAACTTCCAGCTGTATTGGCAGGCATGAAGGAACCAGTCAAATGTGGCAAAGATGCCTGTTTTTGTATTGATAGTAGAGGAGCGTTGGAGTCTTTAAATAGATCATTATATTAGCATATTGTGGATGAGTGTAGAGAGAATATTAAGAAACTAACACAAAATGGGTATAAAGTAAGTTTTATGTACTCACCTAGTTGTGCTTGCGGGGGTTGAGCTCTGGCTCTTTGGTCCCGCCTCTCAACTGTCAATCAACTGGTGTACAGATTCCTGAGCCTACTGGGCTCTATCATATCTACACTTGAAACTGTGTATGGAGTCAGCCTCCACCACATCACTGCCTAATGCATTCCATCCGTTAACTACTCTGACACTGAAAAGTTCCTTCTAACGTCCCTGTGGCTCATGTGGGTACTCAGTTTCCACCTGTGTCCCCTTGTTCGCGTCCCATCAGTGTTGAATAGTTTATCCTTGTTTACCCGGTCGATTCCCCTGAGGATTTTGTAGGTTGTGATCATGTGTCCCCTTACTCTTCTGTCTTCCAGTGTCGTAAGGTGCATTTCCCGCAGCCTATCTTCGTAACTCATGCCTCTTAGTTCTGGGACTATTCTAGTGGCATATCTTTGGACTTTTTCAAAGTGGATATGGATCCCTTCCCATGTGGGAATATTGTCGAACGAAGCAGTTGATGAGACAGCAAAGAGAGAGCCACGGAAAAATGCTATTGTCGATGTTGTATGTCAAAAAACCTTAAACCCCTCGAGATGGGGTTCATTTATCTAGGGCGGGGTTGCTGCTGTTGCTAACTCGTTGTAGTGTGTGGTTGGAGGGGTTTGTTTGGGTTTAAACTGTTACAAGATAGTGGTATAGGATTGGGTATGGGGGAAGGAGGCATTACAAGTATGTGTTGGTGGGGAAGAAAATGGTAAAACCAACAGGGCAAGAGAAGAGCCTCANGTACACACAAATACTGAATTACATTATGATATCATAGTTGAGCGTCAGTTGGCTATCATGTTTGTTGATCAGTGTAACCGGTGTTGCATTTCTCACCTCTGGCCAGCGTGTGCACGTTGCCCGGGCTGGTTAGTGGTCCAACTTTTATCTAATAGAGTTCAAGTATGTTTATTGATGCGAATAAAATACATCTTAAAGGGATAGAGTAACTTAGGCTATTTCTACCCGCCATATAATAGAGGCCTTTCTATTGAGGGTATTTATTTTCTTGGTTGAAAATCAATAAATATTGTAAAATATGAAATGAATATGAAAAATATGAATATGAAAAATATGAATATGAAAAATATGAAAATATTTGACCTTTTTTTTTAAATATGAAAATATTTGAAAAAATATGAAAAATATGAAAAATATTGTAAACAAAGAATAATTTGGGTGGACAATTCTTGTTAATTCTTGGCAAGTTAGCTTATTGATAAATGGTAATTGTGTCTCAAGGAAATTATTAAGATGAGTTATCTTTATTTTTGGTTATACATTTCTCAATGGATCTTGTTAACCAATTGTATTATTTTTTGTAATTAATTCGTATGTAATTTTTGTAGTAGTAATTAATTCCTTTGTGAAGGAATATTGTTCGAAACCTTCCACTTGGCTCAGGACTCGGACCCGACTTCTCAACACACCTGCAAGCAGTCACATGTACCACCACCACACCTACAAGCAGTCACATGTACCACCACACACCTGCAAGCAGTCACGTGTACCACCACACACCTGCAAGCAGTCACATGTACCACCACCACACCAGCAAGCAGTCACATGTACCACCACCACACCAGCAAGCAGTCACATGTACCACCACCACACCTGCAAGCAGTCACATGTACCACCACCACACCAGCAAGCAGTCACATGTACCACCACACCTGCAAGCAGTCACATGTACCACCACCACACCAGCAAGCAGTCACATGTACCACCACCACACCTGCAAGCAGTCACATGTACCACCACCACACCAGCAAGCAGTCACATGTACCACCACCACACCTGCAAGCAGTCACATGTACCACCACCACACCTGCAAGCAGTCACATGTACCGAGTGATATCCATAATTGATTGAAGATTAAGGGCACCAAGAGGCGGCACGGGCATGAATAACCCCGTAAAAATGTTAGAAAACTTGTGTGATCTCTTATCAGCGAGTCACGTCCCACGGGCCTGACACAAATACCGTACACAAGTATTAATCATATTAATAATGAGATAATGAGGATGGAACTCAACTTGAGAGTATTGGGGCGAGACTTTGAGAGATACTGGTAGCTTCAGCCACCAGAGTTATGAGAGGCGAGAGATGTAAGGAATTAATCCTCTCACTTCAAAAAGTATTAATACACTCACTAATACGTGGTAAAGTATACAATAAGGGAGCGTGTATGAGGTCCTTATGTGCTAATGTTACAAGGTATGATGATGTCAGTAAATAATACATTGTTCATCAATCTTGTTCATCACTTGTACAATCACAACAATCACAGGCTACTGGATCTGATTGTTCCATGTCTATGTCTTGTATGTCCTTAACATTGTGAGCCATTTCTCCTTTGCCTCATTTTGTTCAACATTTACCACCACCTTAGGGAGCCGGTCGGCCGAGCGGACAGCACGCTGGACTTGTGATCCTGTGGTCCCGGGGTCGATCCCGGGCGCCGGCGAGAAACATTGGGCAGAGTTTCTTTCACCCTATGCCCCTGTTACCTAGCAGTAAAATAGGTACCTGGGTGTTAGTCAGCTGTCACGGGCTGCTTCCTGGGGGTGGAGGCCTGGTCGAGGACCGGGCCGCGGGGACACTAAAGCCCCGAAATCATCTCAAGATAACCTTGGGTTGAAAGCTGCCGTCATCAGTGGATTTTGATTGTTGCCGCCGGAGGCAGCTAGTTTATTGTGCACCCCATACCCATCCTGTGAGCGGTAGCGCTATACCTTACCTTATAGTATGAGTTCCTCAGTATGACTGATACTGTTCCATCACTCATACTCCCGCCTCTTCCTTACTTTCTTCCCCTTGAAAGTTAGAGGTCTGACGGCTGAGTGGACAGCGCTCGGTATTCGTAGTCCAAAGGTTCTGGGTTTGATCCCCGGTGGAGGTGGAAACAAATGGGCAGAGATTGTTTCACCCTGATGCCCCTGCTCACCTAGCAGTATATAGGTTCCTGGAAGATAGACAGCTGCTACGAGCTGCTTCCTGGGGAATGTGTAACAAAAAGGAGGCCTGGTCGAGGACCGGGCCGCGGGGACACTAAGCCCCAAAATAATCTCAAGATAACCCCTCCCTTTCACCCCTACTTTACTCCCGACTTGTAGGGGTGGGAGGGGGGGGGCGGTAGGATCCCTTGATTGTTTCAAGCGTAGGTTAGACATATATATATATATATATATATATATATATATATATATATATATATATATATATATATGAATGAGAGTGGTTGGATATAAATAGTAGCCGCCTCGTCGGGGCCAATAGGCCTTCTGCAGATGCCTTCATTCTTATGTTCTTATATTTCATCCCAAGAAGCTTTGATTCCATTCTGTCAAGTCTGGTGTAAATAACTCTTTTTGTAAGTTATTTAGCTTTTTTTTTTTAATTCTAGCCAAATACGTTCCGTGTGTGGCTTAGTTTTGGTTCCCTCTTTGAGGCAGTATTTCAATTTTTTCTTGACATATATGGCTACTCCTCTTCCTCGTCTAATATATCTATCTGTGTGGAAGAGTTTGAATCTGTTTATTTGAGTAACCAAGAGTTGTTTAAAACTGTGTGTCAAGTAGCCAGGGAAGAGAAGATTAAAGAGCGGGAAAGACAATGGTTTGAGTTCACCAGCTCTATTGGACGGGAAACATCTGCAAGACAGGTGTGGGCAAAAATTCAGATAGCTAAGGGGGCAGAGCCCGGCCTGCGGCTCACAAAGACCCCCAGGGTAAGGCTGAAGAACTAATTCACAAGTGGAGTGATGCAGCATCCTCCTCCTCCCTCCCTGCAGAACTCAGCAGGGAACAGCTCCTGCGACATGATGACAGAAGAATTAGGATAACAAGAGCACTGTCTAGTGATGATGAATATGGGGACCCAATCACAGCCCAGGAAGTAAGGGGCGATATGAAAAAGGGTAAAAGTACAGCACCTGGTGAAGATGGCGTCACCTACGACATACTCAATGCACTGTGTGAAGTGTCTGGGAATCCACTACTCCACCTGTTTAACAAGTCATTCCTAAGTGGAGTGTTGCCCACACAATGGAAACACGCAATAATTGTTCCCATACCGAAGCCCAATGACCCTGGTAATTACAGACCTATCAGTCTCGTGTCATGCACTTGCAAGATGCTTGAAAGGATCATTCTAAACCGACTGTTGCACAAAATAGGCAGGTTAGGGGAGGGGGTCAATGGATTTGTTAAAGGACGGAGCACAGCAAATTGTATAGTTAATTACTTGGCTAATGACACGGCTAGGTACTCTGTATTTGTTGACATCAAAGGAGCCTTCGACAAAGCACAGGGGATTGCGATCCTGGACGAGCTTGCATGCATGGGTGTCAAGGGGAGACTCATGAAATGGGTTAAAGACTACCTCACAGGAAGGAAAGCCAAGGTTTGCTTCAATGGAGCAGTCTCCAGAACAATGAATATGGAACTCGGGACCCCCCAAGGCGGAGTCTTAAGCCCTACACTATTCAATGTACTTATGAACGCCATTGCAAATATTGATTTTCCGGAAGGAACACAACAAGTGGGATATGCAGATGATGTCCTAATACAAGCTCCCACCTTGGGAAAAATTGAACAGTCCATTGAACTCCTTGGAAGGAAATGTATTGAGCTCGGTTTCACTCTCTCCACAAACAAGACGAAGGCATACTCCCATCACAAGCGGAGAGCAAATGAAGAACTGCAAATTAATGGTGTAACACTTGAATGGGTTGACCACTATCGGTATCTTGGCGTCACTGTCGGCTCTAACAAGGGAAAGAAAGAGGAGCTCAATCAACTCATAGGAACATGCAAAAGTCGACTCAGGGCACTGAAAGCTATGACCTGGAATGGACATGGAGCCTCTATTGCCGTGCTTAAAATGATGTACACAGCCTATGTGCGCTCCGTCATAGACTATGCCGCACCAGTTCTGTGCACCTACTCCCAAAGCGATATGAAAAGGCTTGAAAGCATTCAAAATGAAGCCATGACAATCATTCTTGGAGTTCCAAGAACTGCCAAAACGTCTAATCTACGAGAGGAGTTGTCCCTTCCCAGTGTTAAAAGCAGAATTCAGGAGCTGAATGCTAAGCTTGCAATTAGGATAGCCAGAGATCCCCATTACAATGATATTGCTAAGAAAAAACTGAGCTCTGTGCTACTTTCAGGGGGAAACAGGAGAAGCAAAAAATGGCATCACAGATCAGTCTGCTACCTCGAAGAGCTTCACCTGCTTGAGCAAGCCCGTGAGCTCCTGCCTGTAGAGAGGTTACCTCCCTGGGAGGATGACTCATGCAAGATCATCATCAATGAAATGGCAATGAAAAAATCCAACATGTTACCACAAGAAATGAGGCACAAGTATCTCGAGGAAATTTATAAAGAAGCCGGAGATGAACTAGATCAAATCTACACTGACGGGTCATCTAATCCTGTCAATGGCAGGGCTGGTGCAGCATACACGGTAATCAAGGATAATACTTTCCAACGCAGAAATGAAGAAAAAGCACGTATTGAGAACTATGCCTCTTCAACGCAAGCAGAGCTAACTGCCATTGTTATGGCGTTAAGGTTTCTTGAACGGAACACTAATGGTGCAGTGATTTGCACCGATTCAAAAGCAGCACTGCAAAGCCTAAGTAAAAATCGGGCAGAAAATCTTGCAATAGTCGCTGAAATTAAGAGAGCTGTGAGAGTACTTACCAATCAGGGAAGAGTCATCAAGTTTCTGTGGATCCCCTCCCATGTTGGATATGTGGGAATGAACGAGCAGATGTGCTGGCTGCTGAAGGCGCTGAAGGAGACCATATTGAATACTTCATACCCAAGACTCTACTACAAATTAGAGGTATTGTCAGGCAACATCACCGTGACAAGGTAACTGAGGAAAGGAGGATAGAAGCACAAACCAGTGAATCTGTACGATGGTACAACATGGTTGCAGCTGGCAATCCCAATCATTATGGCCGAAGAGGAGGAGGACGAGGGAGAGAATCAGTAATAGCGAGAATCCGTCTTGGATACAAATATCCATGGCGATATGGAATGGAAACAACAGTTGATCAGCGAAGTTGCAGAATCTGTGGTGAGAGTGATTGAGACCGCCTTGACCACTATCTACGTGAATGTGAACACCTGAGAGACATTAGGAATATGTGTAGAATAATAAACCCCACATTGTTTGAGTTAGGAAAACACTATTTGTCAAATATTGATACTGTTCTTAAAAGATTTCCCCATTTTGCACCCGCAAGATAACGTAAGCTTTTAAGGGTTGATAGATGTTAATCTTCTTGTTTGAGGAGCTGTTTACTTGAGACAGTTAAGCAAGTCCCAGCTGTGTCTGGGTACAAGTGACAGGATGAACAACCCAGCGGGTTTTCTTCCTATTGAGGAGTGTTGTACATGCTGCTATGGCGGTGTGTCCACTCACAAGATGAGTGGCGCTGCCCAATAAACTCGCCCCTCGGGGCAAAATTAAAAAAAAAAAATAGGGTATTAAAAGTATCAACACAAGAGAGAACACGAAACAATGGGTATAAATTTAATAAGTCTAAATTTAGGAAAGACCTGAGTAAATACTGGTTCGGTAACAGGGTTGTTGATTTGTAGACCCCATTACTGGGTATCATATTAGAAGTAGGATCGTTTCAAGCGTAGGTTAGACATATATAAGAATGCGATTGAGTTGGATATAAATAGTAGCTGTCTCGTATGGGGTGTACGAGATCGTTCGCAATTCCTTCGGGTCAGGAATGTGCAACCCAATTATGTTGTTAACTCTTGCGTCTTGTGAGAGTTCCTTAAGTTTCTTTTATTCTCAACTTTCTCTGCAAACTCCTGCCAATACTTGTTCTTTCTCCTCTCCTTTCTCACTCCTAGGTAGAGTTGCTACCTAGCAACTGCCAGCAAGGTGTTCCCTTCCTCAGTCCTACCATTGTTGACCCCTTCCTCAGTCCTACCATTGTTGACCCCTTCCTCAGTCCTACCATTGTTGACCCCTTCGTCAGTCCTACCATTGTTGACCTCTTCCTCAGTCCTACCATTGTTGACCCCTTCCTCAGTCCTACCATTGTTGACCTCTTCCTCAGTCCTACCACTGTTGACCCCTTCCTCAGTCCTACCATTGTTGACCCCTTCCTCAGTCCTACCATTGTTGACCCCTTCCTCAGTCCTACCATTGTTGACCCCTTCCTCAGTCCTACCATTGTTGACCTCTTCCTCAGTCCTACCACTGTTGACCCCTTCCTCAGTCCTACCACTGTTGACCCCTTCCTCAGTCCTACCATTGTTGACCCCTTCCTCAGTCCTACCACTGTTGACCCCTTCCTAAGTCCTACCATTGTTGACCCCTTCCTCAGTCCTACCATTGTTGACCTCTTCCTCAGTCCTACCATTGTTGACCCCTTCCTCAGTCCTACCATTGTTGACCCCTTCGTCAGTCCTACCATTGTTGACCTCTTCCTCAGTCCTACCATTGTTGACCCCTTCCTCAGTCCAACCATTGTTGACCTCTTCCTCAGTCCTACCACTGTTGACCCCTTCCTCAGTCCTACCATTGTTGACCCTTCCTCAGTCCTACCATTGTTGACCCCTTCCTCAGTCCTACCATTGTTGACCTCTTCCTCAGTCCTACCACTGTTGACCCCTTCCTCAGTCCTACCATTGTTGACCCCTTCCTCAGTCCTACCATTGTTGACCCTTTCCTCAGTCCTACCATTGTTGACCCCTTCCTCAGTCCTACCATTGTTGACTTCTTCCTCAGTCCTACCATTGTTGACCCCTTCCTCAGTCCTACCATTGTTGACCCCTTCCTCAGTCCTACCATTGTTGACCTCTTCCTCAGTCCTACCATTGTTGACCCTTCCTCAGTCCTACCATTGTTGACCTCTTCCTCAGTCCTACCATTGTTGACCCCTTCCTCAGTCCTACCATTGTTGACCCCTTCCTCAGTCCTACCACTGTTGACCCCTTCCTCAGTCCTACCACTGTTGAACCCTTCCTCAGTCCTACCATTGTTGACCCCTTCCTCAGTCCTACCATTGTTGACCCCTTCCTCAGTCCTACCATTGTTGTTCCCTTCCTCAGTCCTACCATTGTTGACCCCTTCCTCAGTCCTACCATTGTTGACCCCTTCCTCAGTCCTACCATTGTTGACCCCTTCCTCAGTCCTACCATTGTTGACCCCTTCCTCAGTCCTACCATTGTTGACCCCTTCCTCAGTCCTACCATTGTTGTTCCCTTCCTCAGTCCTACCATTGTTGACCCCTTCCTCAGTCCTACCATTGTTGTTCCCTTCCTCAGTCCTACCATTGTTGTTCCCTTCCTCAGTCCTACCATTGTTGTTCCCTTCCTCAGTCCTACCATTGTTGACCCCTTCCTCAGTCCTACCATTGTTGACCCCTTCCTCAGTCCGACCATTGTTGTTTCCTTCCTCAGTCCTACCATTGTTGTTCCCTTCCTCAGTCCTACCATTGTTGACCCCTTCCTCAGTCCTACCATTGTTGACCTCTTCCTCAGTCCTACCATTGTTGACCCCTTCCTCAGTCCTACCATTGTTGACCCTTTCCTCAGTCCTACCATTGTTGACCCCTTCCTCAGTCCTACCATTGTTGACCCCTTCCTCAGTCCTACCATTGTTGTTCCCTTCCTCAGTCCTACCATTGTTGTTCCCTTCCTCAGTCCTACCATTGTTGACCCCTTCCTCAGTCCTACCATTGTTGACCCCTTCCTCAGTCCTACCATTGTTGACCCCTTCCTCAGTCCTACCATTGTTGACCCCTTCCTCAGTCCTACCATTGTTGACCCCTTCCTCAGTCCTACCATTGTTGACCCCTTCCTCAGTCCTACCATTGTTGACCCCTTCCTCAGTCCTACCATTGTTGACCCCTTCCTCAGTCTTACCATTGTTGACCTCTTCCTCAGTCCTACCACTGTTCACCCCTTCCTCAGTCCTACCATTGTTGTTCCCTTCCTCAGTCCTACCATTGTTGACCCCTTCCTCAGCCCTACCATTGTTGACCCCTTCCTCAGTCCTACCATTGTTGACCCCTTCCTCAGTCCTACCATTGTTGACCCCTTCCTCAGTCCTACCATTGTTGACCCCTTCCTCAGTCCTACCATTGTTGACCCCTTCCTCAGTCCTACCATTGTTGACCCCTTCCTCAGTCCTACCATTGTGGACCCTTTCCTCAGTCCTACCATTGTTGACCCCTTCCTCAGTCGTACCACTGTTGACCCCTTCCTCAGTCCTACCATTGTTGTTCCCTTCCTCAGTCCTACCATTGTTGACCCCTTCCTCAGCCCTACCATTGTGGACCCTTCCTCAGTCCTACCATTGTTGACCCCTTCCTCAGTCCTACCATTGTTGACCCCTTCCTCAGTCCTACCATTGTTGACCCCTTCCTCAGTCCTACCATTGTTGACCTCTTCCTCAGTCCTACCATTGTTGTTCCCTTCCTCAGTCCTACCATTGTTGACCCCTTCCTCAGTCCTACCTTTGTTGACCCCTTCCTCAGTCCTACCTTTGTTGACCCCTTCCTCAGTCCTACCATTGTTGACCCCTTCCTCAGCCCTACCATTGTTGTTCCCTTCCTCAGTCCTACCATTGTTGACCCCTTCCTCAGTCCTACCTTTGTTGACCCCTTCCTCAGCCCTACCATTGTTGTTCCCTTCCTCAGTCCTACCATTGTTGACCCCTTCCTCAGTCCTACCATTGTTGACCCCTTCCTCAGTCCTACCATTGTTGTTCCCTTCCTCAGTCCTACCATTGTTGACCCTTCCTCAGTCCTACCATTGTTGACCCCTTCCTCAGTCCTACCATTGTTGACCCCTTCCTCAGTCCTACCATTGTTGACCCCTTCCTCAGTCCTACCATTGTTGACCCTTCCTCAGTCCTACCATTGTTGACCCCTTCCTCAGTCCTACCATTGTTGACCCCTTCCTCAGTCCTACCATTGTTGACCCCTTCCTCAGTCCTACCATTGTTGACCCCTTCCTCAGTCTTACCATTGTTGACCTCTTCCTCAGTCCTACCACTGTTCACCCCTTCCTCAGTCCTACCATTGTTGACCCCTTCCTCAGCCCTACCATTGTGGACCCCTTCCTCAGTCCTACCATTGTTGACCCCTTCCTCAGTCCTACCATTGTTGACCCCTTCCTCAGTCCTACCATTGTTGACCCCTTCCTCAGTCCTACCATTGTTGACCCCTTCCTCAGTCCTACCATTGTTGACCCCTTCCTCAGTCCTACCATTGTTGACCCCTTCCTCAGTCCTACCATTGTTGACCTCTTCCTCAGTCCTACCATTGTTGTTCCCTTCCTCAGTCCTACCATTGTTGACCCCTTCCTCAGTCCTACCATTGTTGACCCCTTCCTCAGCCCTACCATTGTTGTTCCCTTCCTCAGTCCTACCATTGTTGACCCCTTCCTCAGTCCTACCTTTGTTGACCCCTTCCTCAGCCCTACCATTGTTGTTCCCTTCCTCAGTCCTACCATTGTTGACCCCTTCCTCAGTCCTACCTTTGTTGACCCCTTCCTCAGTCCTACCATTGTTGACCCCTCCTCAGTCCTACCATTGTTGACCCCTTCCTCAGTCCTACCATTGTTGACCTCTTCCTCAGTCCTACCATTGTTGACCACTTCCTCAGTCCTACCATTGTTGACCCCTTCCTCAGTCCTACCATTGTTGACCTCTTCCTCAGTCCTACCATTGTTGACCCCTTCCTCAGTCCTACCATTGTTGACCCCTTCCTCAGTTCTACCATTGTTGACCCCTTCCTCAGTCCTACCATTGTTGTTCCCTTCCTCAGTCCTACCATTGTTGTTCCCTTCCTCAGCCCTACCATTGTTGACCCCTTCCTCAGTCCTACCATTGTTGACCCTTTCCTCAGTCCTGCCATTGTTGACCCCTTCCTCAGTCCTACCATTGTTGACCTCTTCCTCAGTCCTACCACTGTTGACCCCTCCTCAGTCCTACCATTGTTGACCCTTCCTCAGTCCTACCATTGTTGACCCCTTCCTCAGTCCTACCATTGTTGACCCCTTCCTCAGTCCTACCATTGTTGACCCCTTCCTCAGTCCTACCATTGTTGACCTCTTCCTCAGTCCTACCACTGTTGACCCCTTCTTCAGTCCTACCATTGTTGACCTCTTCCTCAGTCCTACCATTGTTGACCCCTTCCTCAGTCCTACCATTGTTGACCCCTTCCTCAGTCCTACCATTGTTGACCCCTTCCTCAGTCCTACCATTGTTGACCCCTTCCTCAGTCCTACCATTGTTGACCTCTTCCTCAGTCCTACCATGTTGACCCCTTCCTCAGTCCTACCATTGTTGACCTCTTCCTCAGTCTTACCATTGTTGACCCCTTCCTCAGTCCTACCATTGTGACCCTTTCCTCAGTCCTACCATTGTTGACCTCTTCCTCAGTCCTACATTGTTGACCCCTTCCTCAGTCCTACCATTGTGGACCCTTCCTCAGTCCTACCATTGTTGTTCCCTTCCTCAGTCCTACCATGTTGACCCGTTCCTCAGCCCTACCATTGTGGACCCCTTCCTCAGTCCCACCATTGTTGACCCCTTCCTCAGTCCTACCATTGTTGACCCCTTCCTCAGTCCTACCATTGTTGACCCCTTCCTCAGCCCTACCATTGTTGACCCTTCCTCAGTCCTACCATTGTTGACCCCTTCCTCAGTCCTACCATTGTTGACCCTTCCTCAGTCCTACTATTGTTGACCTCTTCCTCAGTCCTACCATTGTTGACCCCTTCCTCAGTCCTACCATTGTTGACCCCTTCCTCAGTCCTACCATTGTTGACCTCTTCCTCAGTCCTACCATTGTTGACCCCTTCCTCAGTCCTACCATTGTTGACCCCTTCCTCAGTCCTACCATTGTTGTTCCCTTCCTCAGTCCTACCATTGTTGTTCCTTCCTCAGTCCTACCATTGTTGACCCCTTCCTCAGTCCTACCATTGTTGACCCCTTCCTCAGTCTACCATGTGTTCCCTTCCTCAGTCCTACCATTGTTGTTCCCTTCCTCAGTCCTACCATTGTTGACCCCTTCCTCAGTCCTACCATTGTTGACCCCTTCCTCAGTCCTACCATTGTTGACCCCTTCCTCAGTCCGACCATTGTTGTTCCCTTCCTCAGTCCTACCATTTTGTTCCCTTCCCAGCCCTACCATTGTTGACCCCTTCCTCAGTCCTACCATTGTTGACCCTTTCCTCAGTCCTGCCATTGTTGACCCCTTCCTCAGTCCTACCATTGTTGACCTCTTCCTCAGTCCTACCATTGTTGACCCCTTCCTCAGTCCTACATTGTTGACCCCTTCCTCAGTCCTACCATTGTTGACCTCTTCCTCAGTCTACCATTGTATACCCCTCCTCAGTCTACCATTGTTGACCCCTTCCTCAGTCCTACCATTGTGGACCCCTTCCTCAGTCCTACCATTGTGGACCCTTCCTCAGTCCTACCATTGTTGACCTCTTCCTCAGTCCTACCATTGTGGACCCCTCCTCAGTCCTACCATTGTGGACCCTTCCTCAGTCCTACCCTTGTGACCCCTTCCTCAGTCCTACCATTGTTGACCTCTCCTCAGTCCTACCATTGTTGACCCCTTCCTCAGTCCTACCTTGTTGACCCCTTCCTCAGACCTACCATTGTTGACCCTCTCTCAGTCCTACCATTGTTGACCTCTTCCTCAGTCCTACCATTGTTGACCCCTTCCTCAGTCCTACCATTGTGGACCCCTTCCTCAGTCCTACCATTGTGGCCCCTTCCTCAGTCCTACCATTGTGCCCCTTCCTCAGTCCTACCATTGTTGACCTCTTCCTCAGTCCTACCATTGTTGACCCCTTCTTCAGTCCTACCATTGTTGACCCCTTCCTCAGTCCTACCATTGTTGTTCCCTTCCTCAGTCCTACCATTGTTGACCCTCCTCAGTCCTACCATTGTTGACCCTTCCTCAGTCCTACCATTGTTGACCCCTTCCTCAGTCCTACCATTGTGACCCCTTCCTCAGTCCTACCATTGTTGACCCCTTCCTCGTCCTACCATTGTTGACCCCTTCCTCAGTCT